>JAQOWZ010000084.1:0-15833 GCA_035578165.1 Stenolophus ochropezus | reverse complement strand
GACAACTTTCTACAAAAAACAAAAGCCGATCGACATGAAACATTTTTGTCAATTTTACATGTCAGCCCTTAACGAGACCTTTCATTAGATACCAAACACGACATACGTCTACTAACTTTTTGCTTAAAACAAAAGCCGATTAACATGAAAAATTTTTTTTTGCACAGCAGCCCTCACCAAGACTTTTCATTCGATACCAAACACAACATATTTCTGACAAAATTTTGTAAAAAACGAATTGTAACTAGGTTTGAGACCAAACTCGACATACTTCTACAAACTTTTTGCAAAAAACAAAAGCCGATCAGTATTATCCCTTTTTATTAATTCTGCACACCAGCCCTTATCGAAACCTTTCATTTGATACCAAACACCAAATACTTCTGACAACTGTTTGCAAAAAACAAAAACCGATCGACATAGCACATTTTTGTCAATTCTGCACGCTGGCCGTCATCCCTGAACGAGACGTTTTATTTGAAACCAAACTCGTCATACCTTTGAGAACTTTTTGCAGAAAACAAAAGCCGACCGGAATGGAACATTTTTGTCAATTCTGCTCGCTAGCCCTAAACGAGACTTTTCATTTGAGACCAAACTCGACGTACCTTTGAGAAAGTGTTGCAAAAATTAAAAAATTATCGATCCCTTTAATTTGATACTAAACACAAATTTTTTCAAACACGACATTTTTCTGACAACATTTTGCAGAAAACAAATCGTAATCTACGTATACCATTTTTGTCATTCGTGCACACCAGTCCACATTGTGTCGCTTCATTAAAACCCAAGGACGACCTACCTCTAACAACTTTTTGCGCAAAAAAAATGCAGATCGACATGACACATTTTTTTTGTCTTTTCAAAACCGGCCCTTATGGTTTTCTTTCTTTTAATATCAAACACAGTAAAATGTTCAATTTATTTTATTTACGAATATTAGATTTTTATTTAGTTACCTACTTCATAATTTGGCAGCACTGTTTCTATTAAAAAATATTAGTTAATTTTTAAATTTATAAATTAATATTGTCAATCCCAATACAACTGCCACCATCTTCAGTGAAGGTAGTTTAGGAATATTTGGTTTTAATTTAGTTACTTCATGACACATTTGGCAACAATGACATTTGACATTGGAAACCTCAAAATTTATGTTAATTAAATAGGTTGTGTTTTAACCTTAAATTAGCACCTTTGCTCAAGACTATTATACATGATACTGTATTTACTTCTTTAATATCAATGTTCTATAAGAAGTTACAATCGTTTAAAGTTCATAGACAGATTGTTAAAAGTGACGTATGACAGCGTGACTCTTCTTAATTTAGACATGACTACTAGGATCCATTGTTTCAAGTTGTTAGTTTTGCATAGTTTTTAATTTTTTACACAAGTACCACTCACAGTAAAAATATGAAACCACCAAAAGGCACAACTACATATTATTCCCTGCAACCTAAAAAAAATTTACAACAATCCTTTTCATGGTTAAGGTATTTAGGCTTGTGACACTGAGCGTTCCCTAGGCCTCCGGCGTCAGTGAAATATTAACATTTGAAAGTTAATTTTATTTCTGCAAGGCAAGTCTTGTCGAATGATTTTATTTAATATCAAATACGGTGTACTTCTAGCAAGTAATTGTAAAAGAACAAATGCAGAACAACTTGGCAATTTTTTGTCACTTCTGTACATCAGCCCTCATCAAGATATTTAATTTGATACCAAACAGGACATATTTCTAACATCTTTTTCCAAAAAACAAAAACGGGTCAACATGAACCATTTCTGTTAATTTTACATGTCAGCTCTCATCAAGACATTTCATTTTATACCAAACACGATAAACTTCTGACAACTTTCTGCAAAAAACAAAAGCCGATCGACATGAAACATTTTTGTTAATTCTCGACACCAGCACTCAATGAGACCTTTCATTAGATGCCAAACCCGACATATTTCTATTAACTTTTTGCATAAAACAAAAGCCGATCAACATAGACCGTTTTTGTCAGTTCTACACGTGAGCCTCCAACAAGACCTTTTATTTGAGACCAAACATGATATATTTTATACAACTTTTTGCAAAAAACAAAAGCCGATCGGCATAGATCATTTTTGTCAAATCTCTACGCGAGCCCTAGCCGAGACCTTTCATTAGATACCAAACACGACATACGTCTATTAACTTTTTGCATAAAACAAAAGCCGATCAACATGGAAAATTTCCTTTTTTGTACACCAGCCCTCACCGAGACTTTTTATTCGATACAAAACACAACATATTTCTGATAACATGCAAAAACAAATTCTAATCGACGTAGAATATTTTTGTCATTCGTGCACCCCAATCCACATTGTGTCGTTTCATTAAAATCCAAGGACGACCTACTTGTAACAACTTTTTGCGCAAAACAAATGCAGATCGACGTGACATATTTTTTTTTTGTCATTCCAAAACCGGCCCTTATGGTTTTTTTTCTTTTGATATCAAACACAGCAAAGTGTTCAATTTATTTTATTTACGAATATTTTATTTTTATTTAGTTACCTACTTCATATTTAGGCAAAACTGTTTGTGTTAAAAAGTTGTAGTTAATTCTTAAATATATAAATTAATATTGTCAATCCTAATACAACTGCCACCGTCTTCAGTAAAGTTAGTTTAGGAATATTCGGTTTCAATTTAGTTACTTCATCACACGTTTGGCAACATTGACGTTTAACATTGGAAACGTCAAAATTTATATTAATTTAATACGTTATGTTTTAAACTTAAATTAATTGTAACACCTTTGCTCGAGACTATTATACATGATACTGTATTTACTTCTTTAATATCAATGTTCTATAAAAAGTTATAATAGTTTAAAGTTCATAGAGAGATTGTCAAAAGTGACAGATGACCTCGTGACTCTTTTTAAATTTAGACATGGCTACTAGGATCCGTTGTTTCAAGTTATTAATTTTGCACAGTTTTTATTTTTTTACACAAGAACCACTTACAGTAAAAATATGAGACCCCCAAAAGGCACAACTACACATTATTCCCTGCAATCTAAAAAAAAATTTACAACAATCCCTTTCATGGTTCAGGCAGTTAGGCTTATATAATAAATAAACATCACGACACATGCCTTTTAGTATATAGGATGATGAAAAATTATAATATTCGGGCGCGGAAGGAAATATTTATATGATTTTTTACAAAAATAAAGTCAGATTTAACCTATTCTTGATGAATACGTTTTATATTGTAAGCTACATGGTCTGGATTCTAGAATACCTACCACACTTGAAATAGCAATTTTCTTGTTGCAATGCTTTCTTTTAGCTAAAATATGATTAAGAATTATAAAATTCGGGAGCTGAAGCAAATATTTATATGCTTTTTACAAAAGTAGTCAAACTTTACCTATTCTTGAAATGGATATTTTGGTTAAAACATTCATATTCATCCTTTAGGATCTATACTATGGATGGATTTAAGCATTGGACATGCAAAAGTGACAAAAACGTGGTACCAATCAAATAATAAACATTCAATTTTCGGGTGTCAATTTAATAAATACGTTGTAAATTGTAAGCTACATGGGCTGGATTCTAGAATACCTACGACACTTGAAATAGCAATTTTCTTGTTGCAATGTTTTCTTTTAGTTAAAATATGATGAAAAATTATAAAACTTGGGCGCGGAAGCAAATATTTATATGATTTTTTACCAAAATTATGTCAGATTTTACCTTTTCTCGATGAATACGTTGTTTATTGTAAGCTACATGGGCTGGATTCTAGAATACCTACCACACTTGAAATAGCAATTTTCTTGTTGCAATGTTTTCTTATAGCTAAAATATGATG
This sequence comes from Stenolophus ochropezus, assembly GCA_035578165.1. Taxonomy (NCBI): domain Eukaryota; kingdom Metazoa; phylum Arthropoda; class Insecta; order Coleoptera; family Carabidae; genus Stenolophus; species Stenolophus ochropezus. The sequence goes on along the minus strand of JAQOWZ010000084.1, from coordinate 11,971 downwards.
AAGAAATATAAAATTCGGTTGCGGAAGCAATTTTTATTTTTTTTATTTTGAAATATTTTGAGGTACTTCGACATCGTGGTCACTAGTATCTCGGTACATTAGGTTTACATTACATATTTTATATATATTACAGTTTGTTTATTATATCAATGTCTGTAAGGTATTGTATGATATTTTTTTGGGCGTTTTGGTCATATGAAAGCGCGTCTTTGATGTTTTGGGGTATGTTATGTTTTTGTCTTTGGGGGTGGAATTTACGGCACTCGGTTATAATGTGGTTCACGCTTATTGGTACACATTTCACAGTTGGGTGGGTCATTTTTCTGCATAAGGTGTCCGTGAGTGAGAAGTGTGTGGCCTATTCGAAGTCTAGTGAGTGTAGTTTGGTATTTTCTGTTGTCTGGTGCTGTCCATGTCCTGGTGTCTTCTTTTATGGTTCTTAGTTTGTTGTTTGTTGTGTTAGCCCATTCGATTTGCCATTGTTTTTTTATTGTTATTTTCGCTTGTGCTTTTAAGTCGTATGTTGGTATTGTTGTGTTTACTATGTAGTTGTGGAAGGTGGCGTCTTTTGCTGCTTTATCAGCTTTTTCGTTGCCTTTAATGACTTGGTGTGATGGAACCCACATAATGTGGATTTCTTTGTTGTGTTTGGTAGTATCTTTGTTGATATTGTCATGTATTTGTTGAACCACGGTATTCTTGTTGAATGTATTTTGGATACTTTGAACAGCACTAAGTGAGTCTGTACAGATAATGATCTTGTTTTCATTTATGTTGTTCTGTATGATGTACTTCGTAGCTTGTTCCAAGGCTTATATTTCGGCAGTAAAAACACTACATTCGTCTGGCAATCGGTAGTTGTCGGTGAAGCCGTTTGTGGTTACACTTGCACCTGTTTTATTGTTTAATTTTGATCCATCTGTGTAGATGTACAATGAATTTGTGTGTTTTTCTTTGAGAGTGTTAAAATTATTTCGATAGAGCTCAGGTGGAGTTTGGTCTTTCTGGAGTATTAGGAGGTCAAGGATATATTTGGGTTGTTTGTTTGTCCATGGTGGTTGTTTGTGGTGGGATTTTGTTTGTACTAAAGGAATGTTAATTTGGTTTGAGTGTATGTAGTTGTGTATTTTTAAGAGAAGGGGAGTATCTGTTTTTATAGTGCCATTGGGGTGGAATATGTTTTTCTGTGTTGGGTTGTCGGAATTTCTAGCTATTTTTAATGTGTAATTTAAAGTTAATGTCTGTCTTCTATATTCTAGAGGTTGTTCTCCTGCTTCTATGAGGATACTCTTAATTGGGCTCGACCTAAAAGCTCCAGTGGCTAATCTTAGGGCTGAATTGTGAATTGTGTCTATTGTTTTTAATTTTGTCTGACTTGCGGTGGAATATACAATGCATACATTTAGTGTAGTGTCTCTGTGTGCTCCCCAGTTTGTGTTGCTGATTGCTTTAATTATATTCAATCTCTGTATGCACTCCTTTTTAAGGTTTTGTAAGTGTGGTGTCCAGCTTAATTTGTTGTCGAAGATTACACCGACCATTTTTTTTGTGTTTGTGTATTTATTGTTGCTATTTTTTATTTTTAGTATAGGGTATTCATGTAGTTTCCGTTTTTAAAGCAAATATTTATATAATTTTTTACAAAAATAAAGTCAGATTTTACCTATTTTTCAAATAGATTTTTTTGATAAAACATTTATATTCATGCTTTAGGATCTATACTATGGATAATTTTAGCATTGGACATGCATAAGTGACCAAAGCGTGGTACCAAAAAGATAATAACAATTTTCGGGTGTAATTTTAATGAATACGTCGTATATTGTAAGCTACATGGGCTGGATTCGAGAATACCTACCACACTTGAAATAGCAATTTTCTTGTTGCAATGTTTTCTTTTAACTAAAATATGATGAAAAAATTAAAATTCGGGCGTGGAAGCAAATATTTATATGATTTTTTACAAAAATAAAGTCAGATTTTCCCTATTCTTGATGAATACGTTGTATATTGTTAGATACATGGGCTGGATTCTAGAATACCTACCACACTTGAAATAGCAACTTTCTTGTTGCAATGTATTCTTTTAGCTAAAATATGATGAAGAATTATAAAATTCGGGCGCGGAAGCAAATATTTAAATGATTTTTTTTACAAAAATAACGTCAGATTTTACCTATTCTTGATGAATACGTTGTATATTGTAAGCTACATGCGCTGGATTTTAGAATACCTACCACACTTGAAATATCAATTTTCTTGTTGCAATGTTTTCTTTTAGCTAAAATATGATGAAGAATTATAAAATTCGGGCGCGGAAGCAAAAATTTATATGATTTTTTACAAAAACAAAGTCAGATTTTACCTATTCTTGATTAAAACGTTGTATATTGTAAGCTACATGGGCTGGATTCTTGAATACCTACCACACTTGAAATAGCAATTTTCTTGTTCCAATGTTTTCTATTAGCTAAATATGATGAAAAATTATAAAATTCGGGCGCGGAAGCAAATATTTATATGATTTTTTACAAAAATAAAGTCAGCTTTTACCTATTCTTGATGAATACGTTGTATATTGTAAGCTACATGCGCTGGATTTTAGAATACCTACCACACTTGAAATATCAATTTTCTTGTTGCAATGTTTTCTTTTAGCTAAAATATGATGAAGAATTGTAAAATTCGGGCGCGGAAGCAAAAATTAATATGATTTTTTACAAAAATAAAGTCAGATTTTACCTATTCTTGATGAAAACGTTGTATATTGTAAGCTACATGCGCTGGATTCTTGAATACCTACCACACTTGAAATAGCAATTTTCTTGTTCCAATGTTTTCTATTAGCTAAATATGATGAAAAATTATAAAATTCGGGCGCGGAAGCAAATATTTATATGATTTTTTACAAAAATAAAGTCAGCTTTTACCTGTTCTTAATGAATACGTTGTATATTGTAAGCTACATGTGCTGGATTCTAGAATACCTACCACACTTAAAATAGCAATTTTCTTGTTGCAATGTTTTCTTTTAGCTAAAATATGATGAAGAATTGTAAAATTCGAGCGCGGAAGCAAATATTTATATGATTTTTTACAAAAATAATGTCAGATTTTACTTATTCTTGATGAATACGTTGTATATTGTAAGCTACATGGGTTGGATTCTAGAATACCTATTACACTTGAAATAGCAATTTTCTTGTTGCAATGTTTTCTTGTAGCTAAAATATGATGGAGAATTATAAAATTCGGGCGCGAAAGCAAATATGTATATGATTTTTTTACAAAAATAAAGTCAGAATTTACCTTTGCTGGAAATGGATATTTTTGTTAAAACATTCATATTCATGCTTTAGGATCTATACTATAGATAATTTTAGCATTGGAAATGCAAAAGTGACCAAAACGTGGTACCAATCAGATAATAAACATTCAATTTTAGGGTGTCGTTTTAATGAATACGTTGTTTATTGTAAGCTACATAGCCTGGATTCTAGAATACCTAATACACTTGTAATAGCAATTTTCTTGTTGCAATATTTTCTTTTAGCTAAAATATGATGAAAAATTATATAATTCGGGCGCGTAAGCTAATATTTATATGATTTTTTACAAAAATAAAGTAAGATTTTACCTTTTCTTGATGAATACGTTGTACATTGTAAGCTACATGGGCTGGATTCTAGAAAACTTACCACTCTTGAAATAGCAATTTCTTGTTGCAATGTTTTCTTTTAGCTAAAATATTATAAAGAATTATAAAATTCGGGCGGGGAAGCAAATATTTATATGATTTTTTACAAAAATAAAGTCAGATTTTACCTATTCTTGAAATGGATATTTTTGTTAAAACATTCATATTCATGTTTAGTATCTATACTATAGATGGTTTTAAGCATTGGACTTTCAAAAGTGACCAAAAAGTGGTACTAATCAGATAATAAACATTCAATTTTCGGGTGTCGTTATAATAAATACGTTGTTTATTGTAAACTACATAGGCTGGATTCTAAAATACCTAACACACTCATAATAGCAATTTTCTTGTTGCAATGTTTTCTTTTAGCTAAAATATGATGAAAAATCATAAAATTCGGGCGCGGAAGCAAATATTTATATGACTTTTCACAAAAATAAAGGCAGCTTTTACCTATTCTTAATGAATACGTTATATATTGTAAGCTACATGGGCTGTATTCTAGAATACCTACCACACTTGAAATAGCAATTTTCTTGTTGCAATGTTTTCTTTTAGCTAAAATATGATGAACATTTGTAAAATACGAGCGCGGAAGTAAATATTTATATTATTTTTTACAAAAATAAAGTCAGTTTTTACCTATTCTTGAAGAATACGTTGTATATTGTAAGCTACATGGGCTGGATTCTAGAATACCTACCACATTTGAAAAACAATTTCCTTGTTGCAATGTTTTCTTTTAGCTAAAATATCATGAAGAATTATAAAATTCGTTCGCGGAAGCAAATATGTATATGATATTTTACAAAAATAAAGTCAGATTTCACCTATTCTTGAAATGGATATTTTTGTTAAAACATTCTTATTCATGCTTTAGGATGTATACTATAGATAATTTTAGCATTGGTCATGCAAAAGTGACCAAAACGTAGTACCAATCAGATAATAAACATTCAATTTTCGTGTGTGAGTGTGAAGTTAATATTTAATAGATTTTTTACAAAAATAACGTCAGATTTTACCTATTCTTGATGAATACGTTGTATATTTTAAGCTACATGGACTGGATACTAGAATACCTACCACACTTGAAATAGCAATTTTCTTTTTGCAATGTTTTCTTTTAGCTAAAATATGATGACTAATTATAAAATTCGGGCGCGGAAGCAAATAATTCATATGATTTTTTACAAAAATAATGTCAGATTTTACCTATTCTTGAAATGGATATTTTTGTTTAAACATTCATATTCATGCTTTAGGATCTATATTATGGATGGTTTTAAGCATTGGACATTCAAAAGTGATCAAAACAAAACTTTTCTGTTACATTTTTGGTTAGCAGCGGCGGGATTCGAAATAATCCAGTAGCCAGGCTCATATAGCCACACTTCTTGATAGTAAATTAATTTTCTTTTTGTAGAACAAAATGTCAAATCACTCTATTACTTTTAGTGGGGAAGAGCACGAATCTCTGGATCGTTTTTTACGTAATGTAAAAGGATATAAAATAATTACTAACTGTACAGATGAGGAGTTAGTAAATATTGGTTTTATGTTCTGTGTAGGAAAAGCAAAATTTATGATAAAGTCATATTTCAAATTTATAAACGGCGATTGGCAAAAGTTTAAAGAAATTTTGGAGTTTGCCAGTCAAGATAAATTATTTTCAAAATTTGTTGCGTATGAAAGAACAGAGCAGATAGATACATATGAAGGAGAAAAATTTAAAAATGAGATTGAATGTGATAAATGTACGTATGAATGTGAAAGAAACGGTCAGTTTGGAAGTAGTAATGCGATGAGTATAAATTGTACAGAAATAAAACCTGAAAAAATATTTAATAATAGTATTAAAGATGATTTAGATGTGTCATTGTCAGCCGATGGATTCATAGGTGCAGAGTTTTTAAATGTGTTAACCGCTGTAATTTATAGTTCTCATGTTAAGAATCAAGGAACTGAATGTATGAAAGAAGATGATTATATAGAGGATTCGTCAGTTTCTTCTATATTATCAAGGCATCACATTAAGTGTCAAGGAACTGGAAGTCTGGATAGGGGAGACAGAAGAATAGAAAAAAAAGAGAACACGGTTCTAAAGAGTTATAGGGAAGACTCGTCAGTTTCTTCACCTAAAGCTCAAGAAAAAAGTACCGACAGTTTTATGCCGAAAGTTGATCCGAGGGAGGTGGATGAGACACTTGGTCACTGTGATACCGACGAGAAGCAAGTGTTCGAGAAAGAGACAGGTGCGAAAACAGACAATGACAATAGTCGAGAAGCTATAGATGTAGCCAAAGAACGGAATGTAGAAATCCCTTCCCAAACTGACAACGAAAGTCCATTACACAAGAAAATACAGGTAAGTAAGGTAAATATAAAAATGCACGTATATTTTGATTGTAGACAGATGGACAAAGAGTTGTCAAACGGAGCGACTGGCAACGAACGTGTGACGTCGGCACAAGTTTCGAAAATCGCTGAAGTAAAAGAGGCCCACCTACACAAGAAAAGGGCGAAGAAAAGGTAAATAAGAGCAGCAGATAGAACAGCAAAAAGTACAAAAGTGAGAAAAAAACGAAAGATACAGTTAACCATTTCTAAACAAGCGCGAACGCAAATATTTCACTGGATACGTCGAAAGGCAAGGATAAAACTGCCTAACAGAAAAAGACAGCACCAAGTTAATTTAGGTAAGAAAGCAAAATTTAAATTATTTAAAGAAAAGTTGGATAGATTTAGAACGTCAAATAGAACTAAAATAAAGAAATATTTTGATATTAATAAAAAATTTAAAAGAAATAACTTCAGAAATAAGTTAAATGACAATTATTTTATAGAGCAAATTATTTTAAAATATCTGCTCTTTAAGCAAAGAAAAAGAAAAAAAAATGAATAATTCTGTGTGACGTTATCAGTGCTAAAATGTTAAATTTTATTTTCATTACAGTTGTTTGTAATTGTTATTTTTCTAAAAATTATATATTGTTTATTTTTGTTGCTAAAATTGTAATTGTTTATTTTTCAAAATTGTTCAGTTGCACTGTTGAATTGGAATTGATTTTTCGGAAATTGGAATATGGGTTGAAAATTGAACTTGATTTTGACTTTTATTAGTAGAGTTTAGATTTTTGTTTTTTGGATGCCAAAGCCATATATTGTTGTTAAGGATTAGGAAATTGGCGCTCCTATCCGTTGGTAGCCAACCAATGTTATACAGCATACTGCAAGACCGTATAAAAATTTAAATTGTGATGTGTAACCTTGGTGATGGAAATGGGTAATCAGGTCATTAAGATGTATGTACCCAGGAAAATTGACACACCTGCCCATGATAGTCAACCTATGTCTTAGGCTGGGATAAACATGTAAAAGATTGACATATAGAAAAAAAAACTAAGACTTAGGGTAATTATAGGACATAAAAAAATTCAGAATTATGATTTTTATGAACATTTTGGATTTAGCAAAGTTTATATTCCCGTTTAATATATCAGGCAAGCAAAATGTTACAGTTTATCTCACTTCTTGGATTAGACAAATTACTGCTGGAAGTTTGTTATATTAAAGCAGATATGAGACCAATACACATGATGCTGCTTGCTGTAGACTGAGTTGACAGGTCAACAGGAGGTGCTGCAGAGGAAAATAGATTCATCCCGACGAGCCGAGAGCAAGAACCCAGCCTATTGTGAAGATCGTGTAGGAAACCGATCAAGGTGGGATGCCGAAGACGGTAGTCGTCCTGGGGAGCGAATGAAAAGAAGATACTGCACATCTCGGACCATCAATCGAGAGACAGCAAACTTGATAACATGTACGTCGGCTAAGTTGAAGCTAGAGCATATACAGACTTCCGCAGCTAGGGTAATTTGAGCCAATTTCTTTTAGAAATAGGGCCCAATTAAGGGGAAGGAGTGTGATAAATGTGAAATTTGAGAATTGTTGTTTTGAATATCCGTAGGATAGGAAAAATTGAAAGAAATTATTAATAATGACATAGTAATTAAAAGCCTATTTTCGTTACTGATATTTATAACAACAGTTTACTTTCTAATTACTGATCGTACATAAACGTGGCCAAATATCTAAAATCATTCATTCGATACTTGAAGATGATTCAATAGTTGAAGATCAGTCAATCATGTAGAGTAAGTTATGTTTACGTAAAATTATCTTGTAAGTATTATTATATTTTTAAGTATTCTGTTTTGTTCTTTTATATAATATTTATTTATTTTAATAATAATTTTATTTGTTTAATTCATTACTGAGTTCTAGTTTTTGCTTTCCCAACCTTCCCGTTACTTATATTACTCAAAATTTGCTTTTGGTTATTTCCACAAATAAATAAACTGGTGGCAGAAATAAAATCTACCCCCTCTCGGCGTAACAAGTATTAAAATTTTATTATCCTTTTTTTTGTTAAATTAATTTATTTTATCATCAACTTTTCTGTTACACTTGAAATAGCAATGTTTTCTTTTAGCTAAAATATGATGAAGAATTAAAAAATTCGGGCGGGGAAGCAAATATTTATATGATTTTTTACAAAAATGTCGTCAGATTTTACCTATTCTTGAAATAGATATTTTTGGTAAAACATTCATATTCATGCTTTAGGATCTATACTATGGATGGTTTTAAGCATTGGACATGCAAAAGTTACCATAGCGTGGTATACCTACCACACTTGAAATACCAATTTACTTGTTGCAATGTTTTTTTAGTTAAAATATGATGAAGAATTATAAAATTCGGGCGAGGAAGCAAATATTTATATGAATTTTTACAAAAGTAAAGTCAGATTTACCTATACTTGAAAAGGATATTTTTGGTAGAACATTCTTATTCATGCTTTAGGATCTATACTATGGATGGTTTTAGGCATTGGACATTCAAAAGTGACCAAAATGTGGTACCAATCAGATAATAAACATTTAATTTTCGGTCATTTTAATGAATACGTTGTATATTGTAAGCTACATGGGCTGGATTCTAGAATACCCGCCACACTTGAAATAGCAAATTTTTTGTTGCAATGTTTTCTTTTAGCTAAATTATGATAAAGAATTATAAAATTATGGCGCGAAAGCAAATATTTAAATGATTTTTTACTAAAATAACGTCAGATTTTACCTATTCTTAATGAATACGTTGTATATTGTAAGCTACATGGGCTGGATTCTAAATTACCAACCACAGTTAAAATAGCAACTTTCTTGTTGCAATGTTTTCTTTTAACTACAATGTAATAAGGAATTATAAAATTCGGGCACGGAAGCAAATATTTATATGATTTTTTACAAAAATAAAATCAGATTTTACCTATTCTTGATGAATACGTTGTATATTGTAAGGTACATGGGCTGGATTCTAGAATACCTACCACACTAGAAATAGCAATTTTCTTGTTGCAATGTTTTCTTTTGGCTAATATATGATAAAAAATTATATAATTCGAGCGCGGCAGCAAATATTTTAAGATTTTTTACAAAAATAAAGTCAGATTTTACCGTTTCTTGATCAATATGTTGTATATTGTAAGCTACATTGGCTGGATTCTAGAATACCTATCACACTTGAAATAGCAATTTTCTTGTAGCAATGTATTCTTTTAGCTAAAATATGATAAAAAATTATAAAATTCGGGCGCGGAAGCAAATATTTATATAATTTTTTTACAAATAATAAGTCAAATTTTACCTATTCTTGATAAATAAATTGTATATTGTAAGCTACTTGGGATGGATTCTAGAATACCTACCACACTTGAAATAGCAATTTTCTTGTTGCAATGTTTGCTTTTAGCTAAAATATGATGAAGAATTATAAATTCGGGCGCGGAAGCAATATTTATATGATTTTTTACAAAAATAAAGTCAGATTTTACCTCTTCTTGATGAATACGTTGTATATTGTAAGCTACATGGGCTATATTCTAGAACACCTACTACACTTGAAATAGCAATTTTCATGTTGCAATGTTATCTTTTAGCTAAAATATGATGAAGAATTGTTAAACTCGGGCGCGGAAGCAAATATTTATATGATTTTTTACAAAAATAAAGTCAGATTTAACCTTTTCTTGATGTGATCAAAACATGGTACCTATCTGATAATAAACATTTAATTTTCGGGTGTCATTTTAATGAATACGTTGTATATTGTAAGCTACATGTGCTGGATTCTAAATACCTACCACACTTGAAATAGCAATTTTCTTGTTGCAATGTTATCTTTTAGCTAAAATATGATGAAGAATTATAAAATTCGGGGTGCGGAAGCAAATATTTATATGATTTTTTACAAAAATAAAGTCAGATTTGACATATTCTTGAAACGAATGTTTTTGTTAATTCATTCATATTCATGCTTTAGGATCTATACTATGGATAATTTTAGCATTGGGCATGCAAAAGTGACCAAAACGTGGTACCAATCAGACAATAAACATTCTATTTTCGGGTGTCATTTTAATGAATACGTTGACTATTGTAAGCTACATGGGCTGTATTCTAGAATACCTACCACACTTGAAATAGCAATATTATTGTTGCAATGTTTTCGTTTAGCTAAAATATGATAAAGAATTATAAAATTCAGGCGCGGAAGCAAATATTTATATGATTTTTTACAAAAATAAAGTCAGATTTGAGCTATTCTTGTAACGATTATTTTTGTAAATTATTCATATTTATGCTTAAGGATCTATACTTTGGATAATTTTAACATTGGAGATGCAAAAGTGACCAAAACGTGGGTACCAGTCAGATAATAAATATTCAATTTTCAGGTGTCATATTAATGAATACGTTGTGTATTGTAAGCTACATGGGCTGGATTCTAGAATACCTACCACTCTTGAAATAGCAATTTTCTTTATGCAATTTTTTATTTTAGCTGAAATATGATGAAGAATTATAAATTTCGGGCGCGGAAGCAAATATTTATATGATTTTTTACAAATATAAAGTCAGTTTTTACCTATTCTTGATGAATACGTTGAATATTGTAAGCTACATGGGCTGGATTCTAGAACACCTACCACACTTGAAATAGCAATTTTCTTGTTGCAATGTTTTTTTAGTTAAATTATGATAATGAATTATAAAATTCGGGCGAGGAAGCATATATTTCATTGATTTTTAAAAAAAATAAAGTCAGATTTTACCTATTCTTGAAAAGGGTATTTTTGGTAAAACATTCATATTTATGCTTTAGGATCTATACTATGGATGGTTTTAAGCATTGGACATGCACAAGTGATCAAAACATGGTACCTATCTGATAATAAACATTTAATTTTCGGGTGTCATTTTAATGAATACGTTGTATATTGTATGCTACATGTGCTGGATTCTAGAATACCTACCACACTTGAAATAGCAATTTACTTATTGCAATGTTTTCTCTTAGCTAAATTATGATGAAGAATTATAAAATTCGGGAGCGGAAGCAAATATTTATATGATTTTTTATAAAAAATGAAGTCAGATTTTACCTATTCTTGATGAATACGTTGTATATCGTATGCTACATGGGCTGGATTCTAGAATACCTACCACACTTGAAATAGCAATTTTCATGTTGCAATGTTTTCTTTTAGCTAAAATATGAGGAAGAATTATAAAATTCGGGAGCGAAAGCAAATATTTATATGATTTTTTACAAAAATAAAGTCAGATTTAACCTTTTCTTGATGAATACGTTGTATATTGTAAGCTACATGTGCTGGATTCTAAAATACCTACCACACTTGAAATAGCAATTTTCTTGTTGCAATGTTATCTTTTGGCTAAAATATGATGAAGAATTATAAAATTCGGGTGCTGAAGCAAATATTTATATGATTTTTTACAAAAATAAAGTCAGATTTGACATATTCTTGAAACGAATATTTTTGTTAATTCATTCATATTCATGCTTTAGGATCTATACTATGGATAATTTTAGCATTGGGCATGCAAAAGTGACCAAAACGTGGTACCAATCAGACAATAAACATTCTATTTTCGGGGTGTCATTTTAATGAATACGTTGACTATTGTAAGCTACATGGGCTGTATTCTAGAATACCTACCACACTTGAAATAGCAATATTATTGTTGCAATGTTTTCGTTTAGCTAAAATATGATAAAGAATTATAAAATTCAGGCGCGGAAGCAAATATTTATATGATTTTTTACAAAAATAAAGTCAGATTTGAGCTATTCTTGTAACGATTATTTTTGTAAATTATTCATAACTCTGAGATAGCGCGT
>JAQOWZ010000083.1:563973-735540 GCA_035578165.1 Stenolophus ochropezus | reverse complement strand
ACGCGCTATCTCAGAGTTTATAAAATTCGGTCGCGGAAGCAAATATTTATATGATTTTTTACAAAAATAAAGTCAGATTTACCTATTTTTAAAATGGATATTTTTGTTAAAACATTCATAAACATGCTTTTGAACCTATACTCTGGATAAAATATGATGAAAAATTATAAAATTCTGGCGCGGAAGCAAATATTTATATGATTTTTTACAAAAAAAAGTCAGATTTAACCTATTTTTGATGAATACGTTGTATATTGTAAGCTACATGGGCTGGATTCTAGAATACCTACAACAATTGAAATAGAAATTTTCTTGTAGAAATGTTTTCTTTTAGCTAAAATATGATGAAAAATCATAAAATTCGGGCGCGGAAGCAAATATTTATACGATTTTTTACAAAAATAAAGTCAGATTTTACCTATTTTTGAAATGGATATTTTTGTTAAAACATTCATAAACATGCTTTTGGACCTATACTATGGATAAAATATGATGAAAAATTATAAAATTCGGGCGCGGAAGCAAAAATTTATATGATTTTTTACAAAAATAAAGTCAGATTTTACCTATTTTTAATGAATACGTTGTATATTGTAAGCTACATGGGCTTGATTCTAGAATACCTACCACGCTTAAAATAGCAATTTTTTTGTTGCATTGTTTTCTTTTAGCTAAAATATGATGAAAAATTATAAAATTCGGTCGCGGAAGCAAATATTTATATGATTTTTTACAAAAATAAAGTCAGATTTTTTCTATTTTTTAAATGGATATTTTTGTTAAAACATTCATAAACATGCTTTTGGAGCTATACTATGGATAAAATATGATGAAAAATTATAAAATTCGGGCGCGGAAGCAAATATTCATATGATTTTTTACAAAAATTAAGTCAGATTTTACCTATTTTTGAAGAATACGTTGTATATTGTAAGCTACATGGGCTGGATTCTAGAATTCTACCACACTTGAAATAGCAATTTTCTTGTTGCAATGTTTTCTTTTAGCTAAAATATAATAAAAAATTATAAAATTCGGTCGCGGAAGCAAATATTTATATGATGTTTTACAAAAATAAAGTCAGATTTTACCAATTTTTGAAATGGATGTTTGTTAAACATCCATAAACATGCATTTGGACCTATACTATGGATAAAATATGATAAAAAAATATAAAATTCGGGCGCGGAAGCAAATATTTATATAATTTTTTACAAAAAAAAGTCAGATTTTACCTATTTTTGATGAATACGTTGTATATTGTAAGCTACATGGGCTGGATTCTAGAATACCTACCACAATTGACATAGCAATTTTCTTGTAGCAATGCTTTCTTTTAGCTTATATATGATGAAAAATCATAAAATTCGGGCGCGGAAGCAAATATTTATATGATTTTTTACAAAAATAAAGTCAGATTTTACATATTTTTGAAATGGATATGTTTGTTAAAACATTCATAAACATGAATTTGGACCTATACTATGGATAAAATATGATAAAAAATTATAAAATTCGGGCGAGGAAGCAAATATTTATATGATTTTTTCCAAGAATAAAGTCAGATTTTACCTATTTTTGAAATACATATTTTTGTTAAAACATTCATAAACATGCATTTGGACCTATACTATGGATAAAATATGATAAAAAATTATAAAATTTGGGCGCGGAAGCAAATATTTATATGATTTTTTTACAAAAATAAAGTCAGATTTTACCTATTTTTGATGAATACGTTGCATATTGTAAACTTCATTAGCTGGATTCTAGAATACCTACCACACTTGAAATAGCAATTTTCTTGTTGCAATGTTTTCTTTTACCTAAATTATGATGAAAAATCATAAAATTCGGGCGCGGAAGCAAATATTTATAAGATTTTTTACAAAAATAAAGTCAGATTTTACCTATTTTTGATGAATACGCTGTATATTGTAAGCTGCATGGGTTGGATTCTAGAATACCTACCAAAATTTAAATAGCAACTTTCTTGTAGCAATGTTTTCTTTTAGCTAAAATATGATGAAAAATCATAAAATTCGGGCGCGGAAGCAAATATTTATATGATTTTTTACAAAAAAAAGTCAGATTTTACCTATTTTTGAAAAGGATATTTTTATTAAAACATTCATAAACATGCTTTTGGACCTATACTATGGATAAAATATGATGAAAAATTATAAAATTCGGGCGAGGAAGCAAAAATTTATATGATTTTTTAGAAAAATAAAGTCAGATTTTACCTATTTTTAATGAATACGTTGTATATTGTAAGCTACATGGGCTGGATTCTAGAATACCTACCACGCTTAAAATAGCAATTTTTTTGTTGCATTGTTTTCTTTTAGCTAAAATATGATGAAAAATTATAAAATTCGGTCGCGGAAGCAAATATTTATATGATTTTTTACAAAAATAAAGTCAGATTTTACCTATTTTTGGTGAATACGTTGCATATTGTAAGCTTTATTGGCTGGATTCTAGAATACCACCGCACTTGAAATAGCAATTTTCTTGTTGCAATGTTTTTTTTTAGCTAAAATATGATGAAAAATCATAAAATTCGGGCGCGCAAGCAAATATTTATATAATTTTTTACAAAAATTAAGTCAGATTTTACCTATTTTTGATGAATACGTTGTATATTGTAAGCCATATGGGCTGGATTCTAGAATTCTACTAAACTTGAAACAGCAATTTTCTTGTTGCAATGTTTTCTTTTAGCTAAAATATGATGAAAAATTATAAAATTCGGTCGCGGAAGCAAATATTTATATGATGTTTTACAAAAATAAAGGCAGATTTTACCTATTTTTTAAATGGATATGTTTGTTAAAAGATTCATAAACATGCATTTGGACCTTTACTATGGATAAAATATGATAAAAAAAATTATAAAATTCGGGCGCGGAAGCAAATATTTATATGATTTTTTACAAAAATAAAGTCAGATTTTACCTATTTTTGATGAATACGTTGTATATTGTAAGCTACATAGGCTGGATTCTAGAATACCTACCACAATTGAAATAGCAATTTTCTTGTAGCAATGTTTTCTTTTAGCTAAAATATGATGAAAAATCATAAAATTCGGGCGCGGAAGCAAATATTTATATGATTTTTTCCAAAAATAAAGTAAGATTTTACCTATTTTTGAAATGGATATTTTTGTTAAAACATTCATAAACATGCATTTGAACCTATACTATGGATAAAATATGATAAAAAAAATTATAAAATTCGGGTGCGGAAGCAAATAATTATATGATTTTTTTACAAAAATAAAGTCAGATTTTACCTATTTTTGTAAACTTCATTGGCTGGATTCTAGAATACCTACCACACTTGAAATAGCAATTTTCTTGTTGCAATGTTTTCTTTTACCTAAATTATGAAGAAAAATCATAAAATTTCGGCGCGGAAGCAAATATTTATAAGATTTTTTACAAAAATAAAGTCAGATTTTACCTATTTTTGATGAATACGCTGTATATTGTAAGCTACATGGGTTGGATTCTAGAATACCTACCAAAATTGAAATAGCAACTTTCTTGTAGCAATGTTTTCTTTTAGCTAAAATATGATGAAAAATCATAAAATTCGGGCGCGGAAGCAAATATTTATATGATTTTTTACAAAAATTAAGTCAGATTTTACCTATTTTTGAAATGGATATTTTTGTTAAAACATTCATAAATATGCTTTTGGACCTATACTATGGATAAAATATGATAAAAAATTATAAAATTCGGGCGCGGAAGCAAATAATTATATGATTTTTTACAAAAATAAAGTCAGATTTTACCTATTTTTGATGAATACGTTGCATATTGTAAACTTCATTGGCTGGATTCTAGAATACCTACCACACTTGAAATAGCAATTTTCTTGTTGCAATGTTTTCTTTTACCTAAATTATGATGAAAAATCATAAAATTCGGGCGCGGAAGCAAATATTTATATGATTTTTTACAAAAATAAAGTCAGATTTTACCTATTCTTGAAATGAATATTTTTGTTAAAACATTCATAAACATGCTTTTGGACCTATACTATGGATAAAATATAATGAAAAATTATAAAATTTCTTGCGCGGAAGCAAATATTTATATGATTTTTTACAAAAATAAAGTCAGATTTTACCTATTTTTGATGAATACGCTGTATATTGTAAGCTACATGGGTTGGATTCTAGAATACCTACCACAATTGAAATAGCAATTTTCTTGTAGCAATGTTTTCTTTTAGCTAAAATATGATGAAAAATCATAAAATTCGGGCGCGGAAGCAAATATTTATATGATTTTTTCCAAAAATAAAGTCAGATTTTACCTATTTTTAATGAATACGTTGTATATTGTAAGCTACATGGGCTGGATTCTAGAATACCTACCACACTTGAAATAGCAATTTTCTTATTGCATTGTTTTCTTTAAGCTAAAATATGATAAAAAATTATAAAATACGGTCGCGGAAGCAAATATTTATATAATTTTTTACAAAAATAAAGTCAGATTTTACCTATTTTTGATGAATACGTTGTATATTGGCTGGATTCTAGAATACCACCGCTCTTGAAATAGCAGTTTTCTTGTTGCAATGTTATCTTTTAGCTAAAATATGATGAAAAATTATAAAATTCGGGGGCGGAAGCAAATATTTATATGATTTTATACAAAAATAAAGTCAGATTTTATCTATTTTTGAAATGGATATTTTTGTTAAAACATTCATAAACATGCTTTTGGACCTATACTATGGATAAAATATAATGAAAAATTATAAAATTCGGGCGCAGAAGCAAATATTTATATAATTTTTTACAAAAATTAAGTCAGATTTTACCTATTTTTGATGAATACGTTGTATATTCTAAGCTACATGGGCTGGATTCTAGAATTCTACCACACTTGAAATAGCAATTTTCTTGTTGCAATGTTTTCTTTTAGCTAAAATATGATGAAAAATTATAAAATTCGGTCGCGGAAGCAAATATTGATATGATGTTTTACAAAAATAAAGTCAGATTTTACCTATTTTTGAAATGGATATGTTTGTTAAAACATTCACAAAGATGCATTTGGACCTATACTATGGATAAAATATAATAAAAAATTATAAAATTCAGGCCCGAAAGCAAATATTTATATAATTTTTTACAAAAATTAAATCAGATTTTACCTATTCTTGAAATGGATATTTTTGTTGAAACATTCATAAACATGCTTTTGGACCTATACTATGGATAAAATATGATAAAAATTATAAAATTCAGTCGAGGAAGCAAATATTTATATGATTTTTTACAAAAATTAAGTCAAATTTTACCTATTTTTGATGAATACGTTGCATATTGTAAGCTTTATTGGCTGGATTCTAGAATACCACTGCACTTGAAATAGCAATTTTCTTGTTGCAATGTTTTCTTTTAGCTAAATATGATGAAAAATTAAAAAATTCGGGCGCGGAAGCAAATATTTATATGATTTTGTACAAAAATAAAGTCAGATTTTACCTATTTTTGAAATGGATATTTTTGTTAAAACATTCATAAACATGCTTTTGGACCTATACTATGGATAAAATATAATGAAAAATTATAAAGTTCGGGCCCGAAAGCAAATATTTATATAATTTTTTACTAAAATTAAGTCAGATTTTACCTATTTTTGATGAATACGTTTTATATTCTAAGCTACATGGGCTGGATTCTAGAATTCTACCACACTTGAAATAGCAATTTTCTTGTTGCAATGTTTTCTTTTAGCTAAAATATGATGAAAAATTATAAAATTCGGTCGCGGAAGCAAATATTTATATGATGTTTTACAAAAATAAAGGCAGATTTTACCTATTTTTGAAATGGATATGTTTGTTAAAACATTCATAAACATGCATTTGGACCTATGCTATGGATAAAATATGATGAAAAATTATCAAATTCGGGCGAGGAAGCATATATTTATATGATTTTTTACAAAAATAAAGTCAGATTTTATCTATTATTAATAAATACGTTGTATATTATAAGCTACATGGGCTGGATTCTAGAATACCTACCACACTTGAAATAGTAACTTTCTTGTTGCAATGGTTTATTTTAGCTAAAATATGATAAAAAATTATAAAATTCGGGCGCGGAAGCAAATATTTATATGATTTTTTACAAAAATAAAATCAGATTTTACCTATTTTTGATGAATACATTGTATATTGTAAGCTACATGGGCTGGATTCTAGAATACCTACCACAATTGAAATAGTAATTATCTTGTAGCAATGTTTTCTTTTAGCTAAAATATGATGAAAAATCATAAAATTCGGGCGCGAAAGCAAATATTTATAATTTTTTACAAAAATTAAGTCAGATTTTACCTATTTTTGAAATGAATATTTTTGTTAAAACATTCATAAACATGCTTTTGGACCTATACTATGGATAAAATATGTCAGCCAGTACGGTTGTGTGGTCGTGGCGTGTCTTGTCTGATCGTGTAGATAAGCAACATAGCCCGCCCTGTCCAATTGGATGGGTTGCCGCACAACGGCTCGGTGTGTGCTGGCCTTGCAGAGACTGTAGGCTGACAACCTGCATCACTAAAATGCATGTAAAACATGTCACGAAACAAGTACTTCAGGTACTTGAGGCCTAATCGGCTTCACCAATAATCTGGATCTACTTCCGGAAAACTAAGTAAGGGCTGTCACAATAGATCTTCTAGGTCGCGTTGACAAAAAGCGACAAAACGCTTAAAACCCTCATATACATACAATACAATGGATAAAATATGATGAAAAATTATAAAATTCGGGCGCGGGAGCATATAATTATATGATTTTTTACAAAAATAAAGTCAGATTTTACCTATTTTTGATGAATACGTTGTATATTGTAAGCTACATGGGCTGGATTCTAGAATACCTACCACAATTGAAATAGCTATTTTCTTGTAGCAATGTTTTCTTTTAGCTAAAATATGATGAAAAATCATAAAATTCGGGCGCGGAAGCAAATATTTAAATGATTTTTTACAAAAATAAAGTCAGATATTACCTATTTTTGAAATTGATATTTTTGTTAAAACATTCATAAACATGCTTTTGGACCTATACTATGGATAAAATATAATGAAAAATTATAAAATTCGGGCGCGGAAGCAAATATTTATATAATTTTTTACAAAAATAAAGTCAGATTTTACCTACTTTTAATGAATACGTTGTATATTGTAAGCTACATAGGCTGGATTCTAGAATACCTACCACACTTGAAATAGCAATTTTCTTGATGCAATGTTTTCTTTTAGCTAAAATATGATGAAAAATTATAAAATTCGGGCGCGGAAGATTATATTTATATGATCTTTTACAAAAATAAAGTCAGATTTTACCTATTTTTAATGAATACTTTGTATATTGTGAGCTACATGGGCTGGATTCTAGAATACCTACCACACTCGAAATAGCAATTTTCTTGTTGCAATGTTTTCTTTTAACTAAAATATAATGAAAAATTATAAAATTCAGTCGCGGAAGCAAATATTTATATGATTTTTTACAAAAATAAAGTCAGATTTTACCTATTTTTGATGAATACGTTGCATATTGTAAGCTTCATTGGATGGATTCTAAAATACCTCCACACTTGAAATAGCAATTTTCTTGTTGCAATGTTTTCTTTTAGCTAAAATATGATGAAAAATTATAAAATTCGGTCGCGGAAGGAAATATTAATATGATGTTTTACAAAAATAAAGTCAGATTTTACCAATTTTGAAATGGATATATTTGTTAAAACATTCATAGACATGCATTTGGACCTATACTATGGATAAAATATAATAAAAAATTATAAAATTCAGGCGCGAAAGCAAACATTTATATAATTTTTTACAAAAATTAAATCAGATTATGCCTATTCTTGAAATGGATATTTTTGTTGAAACATTCATAAACATGCTTTTGGACCTATACTATGGATAAAATATGATAAAAATTATAAAATTCGGTCGAGGAAGCAAATATTTATATGATTTTTTACAAAAATAAAGTCAGATTTTACCTATTTTTGATTAATACGTTGCATATTGTAAGCTTAATTGGCTGGATTCTAGAATACCACCGCACTAGAAATAGCAATTTTCTTGTTGCAATGTTTTCTTTTAACTAAAATATGATGAAAGATTATAAAATTCGGCCGCGGAAGCAAATATTTATATGATTTTGTACAATAATAAAGTCAGATTTTACCTATTTTTGAAATGGATATTTTTGTTAAAACATTCATAAACATGCTTTTGGATCTATACTATGGATAAAATATAATGAAAAATTATAAAATTCGGGCGCGAAAGCAAATATTTATATAATTTTTTACAAAAATTAAGTCAGATTTTACTTATTTTTGATGAATACGTTGTATATTGTAAACTACATGGGCTGGATTCTAGAATTCTATTACACTTGAAATAGCAATTTTCTTGTTGCAATGTTTTCTTTTAGCTAAAACATGATGAAGAATTATAAAATTCGGTCGCGGAAGCAAATATTTATATGATGTTTTACAAAAATAAAGGCAGATTTTACCTATTTTTGAAATGGATATGTTTGTTAAAACATTCATAAACATGCATTTGGACCTATACTATGGATAAAATATGATAAAAATTTATAAAATTCGGGCGCGGAAGCAAATATTTATATGATTTTTTACAAAAATAAAGTCAGATTTTACCTATTTTTGATGAATACGCTGTATATTGTAAGCTACATGGGTTGGATTCTAGAATACCTACCAAAATTGAAATAGCAACTTTCTTGTAGCAATGTTTTCTTTTTGCTAAAATATGATAAAAAATCATAAAATTCGGGCGCGGAAGCAAATATTTATATGATTTTTTACAAAAATAAAGTCAGATTTTACCTATTTTCGAAATGGATATTTTTGTTAAAACATTCATAAACATGCTTTTGGACCTATACTATGGATAAAATATGATGAAAAATTATAAAATTCGGGCGCGGAAGCAAAAATTTATATGATTTTTTACAAAAATAAAGTCAGATTTTACCTATTTTTAATGAATACGTTGTATATTGTAAGCTACATGGGCTGGATTCTAGAATACCTACCACGCTTAAAATAGCAATTTTTTTGTTGCATTGTTTTCTTTTAGCTAAAATATGATAAAAAATTATAAAATTGGGTCGCGGAAGCAAATATTTATATGATTTTTCACAAAAATAAAGTCAGATTTTACCTATTTTTGGTGAATACGTTGCATATTGTAAGCTTTATTGGCTGGATTCTAGAATACCACCGCACTTGAAATAGCAATTTTCTTGTTGCAATGTTTTCTTTTATCTAAAATATGATGAAAAATTATAAAATTCGGGCGCGGAAGCAAATATTTATATGATTTTGTACAAAAATAAAGTCAGATTTTACCTATTTTTGAAATGGATATTTTTGTTAAAATATTCATTAACATGCTTTTGGATGTATACTATGGATAAAATATAATAAAAAATTATAAAATTCGGGCGCGAAAGCAAATATTTATATAATTTTTTACAAAAATTAAGTCAGATTTTACCTATTTTTGATGAATACGTTGTATATTGTAAACTACATGGAATGGATTCTAGAATTTTACTACACTTGAAATAGCAATTTTCTTGTTGCAATGTTTTCTTTTAGCTAAAACATGATGATGAATTATAAAATTCGGTCGCGGAAGCAAATATTTATATGATGTTTTACAAAAATAAAGGCAGATTTTACCTATTTTTGAAATGGATATGTTTGTTAAAACATTCATAAACATGCATTTGGACCTATACTATGGATAAAATATGATAAAAAATTATAAAATTCGGGCGCGGAAGCAAATATTTATATGATTTTTTACAAAAATAAAGGGAGATTTTACCTATTTTTGACGAATAGGTTGTATATTGTAAGCTACATGGGCTGGATTCTAGAATACCTACCACAATTGAAATAGCAATTTTCTTGTAGCAATGTTTTCCTTTAGCTAAAATATGATGAAAAATCATAAAATTCGGGCGCGAAAGCAAATATTTATATAATTTTTTACAAAAATTAAGTCAGATTTTACCTATTTTTGATGAATACGTTGTATATTGTAAGCCATATGGGCTGGATTCTAGAATTCTACTAAACTTGAAATAGCAATTTTCTTGTTGCAATGTTTTCTTTTAGCTAAAATATGATGAAAAATTATAAAATTCGGTCGCGGAAGCAAATATTTATATGATGTTTTACAAAAATAAAGGCAGATTTTACCTATTTTTTAAATGGATATGTTTGTTAAAAGATTCATAAACATGCATATTGTCCTTTACTATGGATAAAATATGATAAAAAAAATTATAAAATTCGGACGCGGAAGTAAATATTTATATGATTTTTTACAAAAATAAAGTCAGATTTTACCTATTTTTGATGAATACGTTGTATATTGTAAGCTAAATAGGCTGGATTCTAGAATACCTACCACAATTGAAATAGCAATTTTCTTGTAGCAATGTTTTCTTTTAGCTAAAATAAGATAAAAAATCATAAAATTCGGGCGCGAAAGCAAATATTTATATGATTTTTTACAAAAATAAAGTCAGATTTTACCTAATTTTAATGAATACTTTGCATATTGTAAACTTCATTGGCTGGATTCTAGAATACCTACCACACTTGAAATAGCAATTTTCTTGTTGCAATGTTTTCTTTTACCTAAATTATGATGAAAAATCATAAAATTTGGGCGCGGAAGCAAATATTTATAAGATTTTTTACAAAAATAAAGTCAGATTTTACCTATTTTTGATGAATACGCTGTATATTGTAAGCTACATGGGCTGGATTCTAGATTACCTACCACACTTGAAATAGCAATTTTCTTGTTGCATTGTTTTCTTTTAGCTAAATTATGATGAAAAATTATAAAATTCGGTCGCGGAAGCAAATATTTATATGATTTTTTACAAAAATAAAGTCAGATTTTACCTATTTTTGATGAATACTTTGTATATTGGCTGGATTCTAGAATACCACCGCTCTTGAAATAGCAATTTTCTTGTTGCAATGTTATCTTTTAGCTAAAATATGATGAAAAATTATAAAATTCGGGGGCGGAAGCAAATATTTATATGATTTTATACAAAAATAAAGTCAGATTTTACCTATTTTTGAAATGGATATTTTTTTAAAACATTCATAAACATGCTTTTGGACCTATACTATGGATAAAATATGATGAAAAATAATAATATTCGGGCGCGGAAGCAAATATTTAGAGGATTTTTTTCAAAAATAAAGTCAGATTTTACCTATTTTTGATGAATACGTTGCATATTGAAAGCTTCATTGGCTGGATTTTAGAATACCTACCACACTTGAAATAGCACTTTTCTTGTTGCAATGTTTTCTTTTACCTAAATTATGATGAAAAATCATGAAATTTAGGCGCGGAAGCAAATATTTATATGATTTTTTACAAAAATAAAGTCAGAATTTACTTATTCTTGAAATGGATATTTTTGTTAAAACATTCATAAACATGCTTTTGGACCTATACTATGAATAAAATATAATAAAAAATTATAAAATTCGGGCGCGGAAGCAAATATTTATATGATTTTTTACAAAAATAAAGTCAGATTTTACCTATTTTTGATGATTACGTTGTATATATTAAGCTACATGGGCTGGGTTCTAGAATACCTACCACAATTGAAATATCAATTTTCTTGTAACAATGTTTTCTTTTAGCTAAAATATGATGAAAAATTATAAAATTCGGGGGCGGAAGCAAATATTTATATGATGTTTTACAAAAATAAAGTCAGATTTTACCTATTTTTGAAATGGATATGTTTGTTAAAACATTCATAAACATGCATTTGGACCTATACTATGGATAAAATATAATAAAAAATTATAAAATTTAGGCGCAAAAGCAAATATTTATATAATTTTTTACAAAAATTAAATCAGATTTTACCTATTTTTGAAATGGATATTTTTGTTGAAACATTCATAAACATGCTTTTGGATCTATACTATGGATAAAATATGATAAAAATTATAAAATTCGGTCGAGGAAGCAAATATTTATATGATTTTTTACAAAAATTAAGTCAAATTTTACCTATTTTTGATGAATACGTTGTATATTGTAAGCTTTATTGGCTGGATTCTAGAATACCACCGCACTTGAAATAGCAATTTTCTTGTTGCAATGTTTTCTTTTAGCTAAAATATGATGAAAAATTATAAAATTCGGGCGCGGAAGCAAATATTTATATGATTTTGTACAAAAATAAAGTCAGATTTTACCTATTTTTGAAATGGATATTTTTGTTAAAACATTCATAAACATGCTTTTGGACCTATACTATGGATAAAATATAATGAAAAATTATAAAGTTCGGGCGCGAAAGCAAATATTTATATAATTTTTTACTAAAATTAAGTCAGATTTTACCTATTTTTGATGAATACGTTGTATATTGTAAGCCACATGGGCTGGATTCTAGAATTGTACTACACTTGAAATAGCAATTTTCTTGTTGCAATGTTTTCTTTTAGCTAAAATATAATGAAAAATTATAAAATTGGGTCGCGGAAGCAAATATTTATACGATGTTTTACAAAAATAAAGGCAGATTTTACCTATTTTTGAAATGGATATGTTTGTTAAAACATTCATAAACATGCATTTGGACCTATACTATGGATAAAATATGATGAAAACTTATCAAATTCGGGCGAGGAAGCAAATATTTATATGATTTTTTACAAAATTATAGTCAGATTTTACCTATTATTAATAAATACGTTGTATATTGTAAGCTACATGGGCTGGATTCTAGAATACGTACCACACTTGAAATAGCAACTTTCTTGTTGCAATGGTTTATTTTAGCTAAAATATGATGAAAAATTATAAAATTCGGGCGCGGAAGCAAATATTTATATGATTTTTTACAAAAATAAAATCAGATTTTACCTATTTTTGATGAATACATTGTATATTGTAAGCTACATGGGCTGGATTCTAGAATACCTACCACAATTGAAATAGCAATTATCTTGTAGCAATGTTTTCTTTTAGCTAAAATATGTTGAAAAATCATAAAATTCGGGCGCGAAAGCAAATATTTATGATTTTTTACAAAAATAAAGTCAGATTTTACCTATTTTTGAAATGAATATTTTTGTTAAAACAATCACAAACATGCTTTTGGACCTATACTATGGATAAAATATGATGAAAAATTATCAAATTCGGGCGAGGAAGCTAATATTTATATGATTTTTTACAAAAATAAAGTCAGATTTTACCTATTTTTTGATGAATACGTTGTATATTGTAAGCTTCATTGGCTGGATTCTAGAATACCTACCACACTTGAAATAGCAATTTTCTTGTTGCAATGTTTTCTTTTACCTAAATTATGATAAAAAATCATAAAATTCGGGCGCAGAAGCAAATATTTATATGAATTTTTACAAAAATAATGTCAGATTTTACGTATTCTTGAAATGGATATTTTTGTTAAAACATTCAAAAACATGCTTTTGGACCTATACTATGGATAAAATATGATGAAAAATTATAAAATTCGGGCGCGGAAACAAATATTTATATGATTTTTTGCAAAAATAAAGTCACATTTTACCTATTTTTGATGAATACGTTGTATATTGTAAGCTACATGGGCTGGATTCTAGAATACCTACCACAATTGAAATAGCAATTTTCTTGTAGCAATGTTTTCTTTTAGCTAAAATATGATAAGAAATTATAAAATTCGGGCGCGGAAGCAAATATTTATATTGTTTTTTACAAAAATTAAGTCAGATTTTACCTATTTTTGATGAATACGTTGTATATTGTAAGTTGATTGGCTGGATTCTAGAATACCTACCACACTTGAAATAGCAATTTTCTTATTGCAATGTTTTCTTTTAGCTAAAATATGATAAAAAATTATAAAATTCGGGCGCGGAAGCAAATATTTATATGATTTTTTACAAAAATAAAGTCAGATTTTACTTATTTTTTGATGAATACGTTGTATATTGTAAGCTTCATTGGCTGGATTCTAGAATACCTACCACACTTGAAATAGCAATTTTCTTGTTGCAATGTTTTCTTTTACCTAAATTATGATAAAAAATCATAAAATTCGGGCGCGGAAGCAAATATTTATATGATTTTTTACAAAAATAATGTCAGATTTTACGTATTCTTGAAATGGATATTTTTGTTAAAACATTCAAAAACATGCTTTTGAACCTATACTATGGATAAAATATGATGAAAAATTATAAAATTCGGGCGCGGAAGCAAATATTTATATGATTTTTTGCAAAAATAAAGTCAGATTTTACCTATTTTTAATGAATACGTTGTATATTGTTAGCTACATGGGCTGGATTCTAGAATACCTACCACAATTGAAATAGCAATTTTCTTGTAGCAATGAGGGATAGGATTTTTTCGACTGTGGTGTAGTGTAGATAAAAAACAATTAATTGAAATTTCAGTCATATAGCGTTTATTCCTACAAAACCGACGTTTCGGTATACACTTATACCTTCATCAGGGTCTACAAACATTCAAAAAAACATCAATATATTACAAAATCACGCATAACAATCACTTACAAGTAGAATCTATAGATTATAATCATGTACACAGCATACATTCGTAGATTCATTCAGTATTACATACATCGTACAAATTTCAAAAAAGCACATACGCATCTAAATTGTCTCACGAACGACAACCGAATAAATCAGAACACATCCAGACATATCCTGCAGACCAGTTTGCAAAAAAGTGACATCATTTAATTGGATTCTTATTGGTCGTCAAACCACCAATAAGTGTATGTTAACATCCAGGAATTTAAATGAAATGTAAAGAATTTTTTTAATAAACTTAGTCTGGCTTGAAATTTGCTTTTTCCTTTTTGAACCTTTCTAGGACACCATAATAAGTTTTACTAAGGCCTTGTATGTCGGTTCTAGCATTGATATTGTTGCAATCGTCTCTGATGTGCAACATTTCAAGGAACATACCTTTAGCGTAATTCCTTTCTTCCGCTAAGATTTTAAAATCGTCCAAATTAAAACTATGGTGCAAAGAAATAGAGTGTTTAGCAAGGGCACATTTACTAGTCACGTTGTTCTGTGTAGATCTGCGATGTTCATCCATCCTAAGTTTGGCGTACCTTTTTGTAGTCCCTACGTACGTTGCCTTACAATCGGCAGTAGAGCAATGAACTTTATAAACCAGGTTAGATTTGTAGTTCTTGTCTACTGGATCTTTTATTTTGGTGTATAGGTTGCCGACTGTAGAAATGGGTTTACATGCAAACTCCACCTGTAATTTATTCTTTAACATCTTATTTAAATTTGGCGCTAAGTGTTCCACATATGGCATTGAAAAATATTTTTTCGGGTCATGTGATCCAGTCTTCCCGCTACCTGTTTTTGGAGAGGTTATGTTTGACGGATCTTGCACATTGCAAATAGCTTTGTTAACTACTGTCTTCGGATATCCATTTGCCCTAAGAAGGTGACGTACTTTATCAATGGCCTCTAGTCTAAAACATGTTGATGATAAGGTAACTGCTCGCTGTTTTATGTTTTAAGCAACATTCAACAATTGAAAACGAGGATGCCTAGATTGGAAGTTGATGTATCTTGTACTCGCTGACGCTTTCCTGTACCACTTAGTTAGAATAGAGTCACCGCTTCTAACTAATAAAGTGTCCAAAAATGGTATGCATCCGTCTTCTTCCTGTTCTACAGTAAACTGGAGATGTATGTTGTAGTTGTTGAACAGCGCGACTGTTTCATCAACTCTATCCTCAGGTACAGCTGTTAATAGATCATCCACATATTTTTTCATAAAAGGTACATTGTAGGGCAACTTCGGCATAATATCATCCAACAGAGCATCCATAACTAAATTTGCAATAGCTGGGCTGAGTGAAGATCCCATGGCAATTCCAGTTTTTTGTTTGTAAAATTTATTGTTTATCCTGAAAAAACCTTGAGTGTAGCAGAATTCTACTAACTTCATAAAGATATCCTTTGGAATGTTCGTTCGTTCTCCAATAATACTCCATTGAGAGGCTACAGCTTTTAAAGTGAGATCAAGTGGTATATTAGTGAAGAGAGACTTAACATCGAGAGAAATTAACACATAACCAGAAGGAATGGTTTGCTCTCTTATGAAGTTCGCAAACTCAAAGGAATTTTTGACGTAGTATTCTTCTTTTTCCAGGCCTTTGAGGATATTTGCCAGAAATTTGGACATCTTTTCAGTCGGTCCATTTACCACAGATACAATGGGCCTCATAGGTAGATTGTCTTTGTGTAGTTTTATCATGCCATACATACGTGGAGGTAGCGCATTGTCCGTTGTCAGATGTTTTTTTGTCTGTGAATCTATATAATTGTTGTCATATAGATTTTTGACTAGTTTGTTGTTCAAAGTCTGAATTTTTCTGGTCATGTCTGTGTTCACGGGTTCATACACCTGCTCGTCCGATAGTAGATCTTCTATTTTTTCATAATATGTCTGTGTGTTGATAGCAACTGTTTTATTCGTCTTGTCCGCTTTAATAATGTAAATGTCTGGATTTTCTTTTAAAAATGTCTTAGTTTTGGAAATATTTTTAAATATATTTTTGTGTGTACTGTTGTATTTGTCTTTATGTTTATTTATGAAATTACTAATCATGTTTGTGGCCTGTAATCTGGTTTCAGTTCTCACATCAACATCTAACGTAGACGTTATTATGTGCTCTGTGTCTGTGATGAGCTGAAACATGGGTATTTCATGAAATTTTATGGGCAGATTAAATTTGTCTCCTAATGACAATAGTTCTTCTACTTCAGGAGGAAAGACTGTGTCAGTCATATTAAAAAACCATTTCTTCGCATTACTTATAGTTGTTTTTTTAACCTCTGGAAGTAATTTTTCAAATTTCTTCAGATGTGTAGATTTAAACTGTAAGTTGAAGTAGCTAATTTGTCTGTTTAGGGTACTATTCACTCTAAGCCATAGATCCTGAGTTAAATTATTTTTTACATTGTGTAATAATTTAGAAAATTCTATATTTAGATTCTTAACCCGCCAACATGATATTTTAATTTCTAGATTTAGTATTCTTTTCTTAAAACCATCTAAGATTTTACTAACGGTATTTCTATACGGGTGTTCATCCGTCAAACATAACCTCTCCAAAAACAGGTAGCGGGAAGACTGGATCACATGACCCGAAAAAATATTTTTCAATGCCATATGTGGAACACTTAGCGCCAAATTTAAATAAGATGTTAAAGAATAAATTACAGGTGGAGTTTGCATGTAAACCCATTTCTACAGTCGGCAACCTATACACCAAAATAAAAGATCCAGTAGACAAGAACTACAAATCTAACCTGGTTTATAAAGTTCATTGCTCTACTGCCGATTGTAAGGCAACGTACGTAGGGACTACAAAAAGGTACGCCAAACTTAGGATGGATGAACATCGCAGATCTACACAGAACAACGTGACTAGTAAATGTGCCCTTGCTAAACACTCTATTTCTTTGCACCATAGTTTTAATTTGGACGATTTTAAAATCTTAGCGGAAGAAAGGAATTACGCTAAAGGTATGTTCCTTGAAATGTTGCACATCAGAGACGATTGCAACATTATCAGTGCTAGAACCGACATACAAGGCCTTAGTAAAACTTATTATGGTGTCCTAGAAAGGTTCAAAAAGGAAAAAGCAAATTTCAAGCCAGACTAAGTTTATTAAAAAAATTCTTTACATTTCATTTAAATTCCTGGATGTTAACATACACTTATTGGTGGTTTGACGACCAATAAGAATCCAATTAAATGATGTCACTTTTTTGCAAACTGGTCTGCAGGATATGTCTGGATGTGTTCTGATTTATTCGGTTGTCGTTCGTGAGACAATTTAGATGCGTATGTGCTTTTTTGAAATTTGTACGATGTATGTAATACTGAATGAATCTACGAATGTATGCTGTGTACATGATTATAATCTATAGATTCTACTTGTAAGTGATTGTTATGCGTGATTTTGTAATATATTGATGTTTTTTTGAATGTTTGTAGACCCTGATGAAGGTATAAGTGTATACCGAAACGTCGGTTTTGTAGGAATAAACGCTATATGACTGAAATTTCGATTAATTGTTTTTTATCTACACTTTTTGTAGCAATGTTTTCTTTTAGCTAAAATATAATAAAAAATCATAAAATTCGGGCGCGGAAGCAAATATTTATATGATTTTTTACAAAAATAAAGTCAGATTTTACCTATATTTGAAATGGATATTTTTGTTAAAATATTCATAAACATGCTTTAGGACCTATACTATGGATAAAATATGATGAAAAATTATAAAATTCGGGCGCGGAAGCAAATATTTATATAATTTTTTACAAAAATAGAGTCAGATTTTACCTATTTTTAATGAATACGTTGTATATCATAAGCTACATAGGCTGGATTCTAGAATACCTACCACACTTGAAATAGCAATTTTCTTGTTGCAATGTTTTCTTTTAGCTAAAATATGACGAAAAATTATAAAATTCGGTCGCGGAAGCAAATATTAGTATGATTTTTTACAAAAATAAAGTCAGATTTTACCTATTTTTGATGATTACGTTGCGTATTGTAAGCTTCATTGGCTGGATTCTAGAATACCACTACACTTGAAATAGCAATTTTCTTGTTGCATTGTTTTCTTTTAGCTAAAATATGATAAAAAATGATAACATTCGGGCGCGGAAGCAAATATTTATATGATTTTTTACAAAAATAAAGTCAGATTTTACCTATTTTTGTAATGGATATTTTTGTTACACCATTCATAAACATGCTTTTGGACCTATACTATGGATGAAATATAATGAAAAATAATAAAATTCGGGCGCGGAAGCAAATATTTATATAATTTTTTACAAATATTAAGTCAGATTTTACCTATTTTTGATGAATACGTTGTATATTGTAAGCTCCATTGGCTGGATTTTAGAAAACTTACCACACTTGAAATAGCTATTTTCTTGTTGTAATATTTTCTTTTACCTAAATTATGATGAAAAATTATAAAATTCGGGCGCGGAAGCAAATATTTATATGATTTTTTACAAAAATAAAGTAAGATTTTACCTATTCTTGAAATGGATATTTTTGTTAAAACATTTATAAACATGCTTTTAGACCTATATTATGGATAAAATATGATGAAAAATTATAAAATTCGGGCGCGGAAGCAAATATTTATTTGATTTTTTACAAAAATAAAGTCAGATTTTACCTATTTTTGATGAATACGTTGTATATTGAAAGCTACATGGGCTGGATTCTAGAGTACCTACCACACTTGAAATAGGAATTTTCTTGTTGCAATGTTTTCTTTTACCTAAATTATGATGAAAAATCATAAAATTCGGGCGCGGAAGCAAATATTTGAATGATTTTTTACAAAAATAAAGTCAGATTTTACCTATTTTTAATGATTACGTTGCATATTGTAAGCTTCATTGGCTGGATTCTAGAATACCACCACACTTGAAATAGCAATTTTCTAGTTGCAATGTTTTCTTTTAGCTAAAATATGATGAAAAATTATAAAATTTGGGCGCGGAAGCAAATATTTATGATTTTTTTACAAAAATAAAGTCAGATTTTACCTATTTTTGAAATGGATATTTTTGTTACACCATTCATAAACATGCTTTTGCACCTATACTATGGATAAAATATAATGATAAATTATAAAATTCGGGCGCGGATGCAAATATTTATATAATTTTTTACAAAAATTAAGTCAGATTTTACCTATTTTTTGATGAATACGTTGTATATTGTAAGCTTCATTGGCTGGATTCTAGAATACCTACCATACTTGAAATAGCAATTTTCTTGTTGCAATGTTTTCTTTTACCTAAATTATGATAAAAAATCATAAAATTCGGGCGCGGAAGCAAATATTTATATGATATTTTACAAAAATAAAGTCAGATTTTACCTATTTTTAATGAATACGTTGTATATTGTAAGCTAAGGGGTGACAGAACACCACCTTGGGGACAGCCTCTTGTAACATAGCCTCTTATGGTTGTTTCTCCAGAGGAGAATTCGATCGCCCTATGTTCTAGCATGAACTTTATCCACCTGATAAGAGGAGATTCCACTTCATGGAACTCTAGAGCATGGACTATAGAGTTGAAGGTAGCTTTGTCGAAAGCGCCTTCTATATCTATGAAAATACCCAGGGAGGAATTGTTGTGTTCCAAAGAATTTTCGATCCTGCTAACCACAGCATTAAGAGCAGTTTCGGTCGATTTTCCCTGAATACTCGTATAAGCATGTTGGTTGGGGTGCAGCGGATTTTGAACCAGTGCAGTTTCCCTTATGTATCTATCACAAAGCCTTTCCAGAGTTTTAAGAAGAACTGAGGTAAGGCTTATTGGGCGATATGATTTAGGTGTTGAGTAGTCTACGCGTCCGGGTTTGGGAATGTAAACTACTTTAACTTCCCTCCATCCTATAGGGACATATGCGAGGGTAATGCAAGCTCTAAAGATCCAAACCAGGTAAGGTGTTAATTGCTTGCAGCCCCATTGAAGAAGGGCCGCAACAATAACATCTAGACCTGGTGATTTATAAGGCTTTAGGGAGTTTATTGCCCAGGTTGTGCGTGTTTCATCAATGATTACCTTAGAGAGTTCGAGCGCTTCCTCTGAGAAGGAGTGATCGTTGTCCTTCCAGGTACATCTTTCAGAGATCACACAGCCGGGGAAATGACATTTTAGAAGAAATTCATTGTTTTCAATGTTTGAGGAAGCGTAGGTGCCATCTTCTTTTTTGAGGCAGCCTAGCTGTTGGTTTGGTTCTTTGCAGAACATTTTTTTCAAGCGAGCTACAGGGGTAGATTTGTCAATATTGCTGACATATTGTTGCCAGGCGTTCCTTTGCCTTTGCCTGATAGCTTTTTTGTATTTTGTTTTCTCCAATTTGTAAGAGAGACAGTCAGCTTCCATTTTGGAGTTTTTGGCTTTGTTGAACAATTTCCTAATAGAAGTTCTCATTTTACTCAATTCCTTGCACCACAATGGGGCGTTCTTTGAGTTAATTGTACTTAAGGGACATGCTCTTTACTATGAATTGATAAGAACGTGCTGGAGTTTGCTGACGCAATCCTCAAGCGAATCCTTGCTAATTTGATTTGGAATATGACATCCCTCTAATCTAGAATGAAGAAGATCTAGGAATAGAGTTTTGTCTGTTTTCCTCGGGTTCCGAAAGACCTTTTTATCAATATGCTTAGCGTTCAGCGTAAAGTGAATTGATTTGTGATCAGACATTGAGACATCAGGTCATACATACCATCCTGATATGTCATTAGATATCTTAGGTGTTGCCAGGGTGATGTCAATCCTAGATTGTGCACGAGACGTGACGAAAGTAGGTTCATCGCCTTGGTTGAGAATTTTTAGATTGGTACTAGTGATGTATTCACATAAAGATTTACCTCTGGGGTTAATGTCTTTGCTGCCTTAGACAGTATGGTGTGAGTTAGAGTCACATCCTACAATTAGATGTTAGTGATTTTCTTCACAAAACTCGACCAGTTTATACTATGGATAAAATATGATGAAAAATTATAAAATTCGGGCGCGGTAGCAAATATTTATATGATTTTTTACAAAGATAAAGTCAGATTTTACCTATTTTTGATGAATACGTTGTATATTGTAAGCTACATGGGCTGGATTCTAGAATACCTACCACACTTTAAATAGCAATTTTCTTGTTGCAATGTTTTCTTTTACCTAAATTATGATGAAAAATCATTAAATTAGGGCGCGGAAGCAAATATTTAAATGATTTTTTACAAAAATAAAGTCAGGTTTTACCTATTCTTGAAATAGATATTTTTGTTAAAACATTCATAAACATGCTTTTGGACCTATACTATAGATAAAATATAATAAAAAATTATAAAATTTGGGCGCGGAAGCAAATATTTATATAATTTTTTACAAAAATAAAGTCAGATTTTACCTATTTTTGATGAATACGTTGTATATTGTAAGCCACATGGGCTGGATTCTAGAATACCTACCACAATTGAAATAGCAATTTTCTTGTAGCAATGTTTTCTTTTAGCTAAAATATGATGAAAAATAATAAAATTCGGGCGCGAAAGCAAATATTTATATGATTATTTACAATAATAAAGTCAGATTTTAGCTATATTTGAAATGGATATTTTTGTTAAAACATTCATAAATATGCTTTTGGACCTATATTATGGATAAAATATGATGAAAAATTATAAAATTCGGGCGCGCAAGCAAATATTTATATGATTTTTTACAAAAATAAAGTCAGATTTTACCTATTTTTGATGAATACGTTGTATATTGTAAGCTACATGGGGTGGATTCTAGAATACCACCACACTTGAAATAGCAATTTTCTTGTTGCAATGTTTTCTTTTAGCTAAAATATGATGAAAAATTATAAAATTCGGGCGCGGAAGCAAATATTTATGATTTTTTACAAAAATAAAGTTAGATTTTACCTATTTTTGAAATGGATATTTTTGTTACACCATTCATAAACATGCATTTGGACCTATACTATGGATAAAATATAATGAAACATTATAAAATTCGGGCGCGGATGCAAATATTTATATAATTTTTTACAAAAATTAAGTCAGATTTTACCAATTTTTTGATGAATACGTTGTATATTGTAAGCTTCATTGGCTGGATTCTAGAATACCTACCACACTTGAAATAGCAATTTTCTTGTTGCAATGTTTTCTTTTACCTAAAATATGACGAAAATTATAAAATTCAGTCGCGGAAGCAAATATTAATATGATTTTTTACAAAAATAAAGCCAGATTTTACCTATTTTTGATGATTACGTTGCATATTGTAAGCTTCATTGGCTGGATTTTAGAATACCTACCACACTTGAAATAGCTATTTTTTGTTGCAATGTTTTCATTTAGCTAAAATATGATGAAAAATCATAAAAATCGGGCGCGGAAGCAAAAATTTATATGATTTTTTACAAAAATTAAGTAAGATTTTACCTATTCTTGAAATGGATATTTTTGTTAAAACATTCATGAACATGCTTTTGGACCTACACTATGGATAAAATATAATGAAAAATTATAAAATTCGAGCGCGGAAGCAAATATTTATATAATTTTTCACAAAAATTAAGTCAGATTTTTCCTATTTTTGATGAATACGTTGTATAATGTAAGCTTCATTAGCTGGATTCTAGTATACATACCACACTTGAAATAGCAATTTTCTTGTTGCAATGTTTTCTTTTACCTAATTTATGATGATAAATCATAAAATTCGGGCGCGGAAGCATATATTTATATGATTTTTTACAAAATAAAGTCAGATTTTACCTATTCTTGAAATGGATATTTTTGTTAAAACATTCATAAACATGCTTTTGGACCTATACTATAGATAAAGTATAATGAAAAATTATAAAATTTGGGCGCGGAAGCAAATATTTATATAATTTATTACAAAATTAAAGTCAGATTTTACCTATTTTTGATGAATACTTTGTATATTGTAAGCTACATGAGCTGGATTCTAGAATACCTACCACAATTGAAATAGCAATTTTCTTGTAGCAATGTTTTCTTTTAGCTAAAATATGATGAAAAATCATAAAATTCGGGCACGGAAGCAAATATTTATATGATTTTTTACAAAAATAAAGTCAGATTTTACCTATTTTTGATGAATACGTTGCATATTGTAAGCTTCTTTGGCTGGATCCTAGAATACCACCACACTTGAAATAGCAATTTTCTTGTTGCAATGTTTTCTTTTAGCTAAAATATAATGAAAAATTATAAAATACGGGCGCGGAAGCAAATATTTAAATAATTTTTTACAAAAATAAAGTCAGATTTTACCTATTTTTGATGAATACGTTGTATAGTGTAAGCTACATGGGCTGGATTCTGGAATACCTACCACAATTGAAATAGCAATTTTCTTGTAGCAATGTTTTCTTTTAGCTAAAATATAATGAAAAAACATAAAATTTTGGCGCGGTAGCAAATATTTATATGATTTTTCACAAAAATAAAGTCAGATTTTACCTATTTTTGATGAATACGTTGTATATTGTAAGCTACATGGGCTGGATTCTAGAATACCTACCACAATTGAAATAGCAATTTTCTTGTAGCAATGTTTTCTTTTAGCTAAAATATGATGAACAATCATAAAATTCGGGCGCGGAAGCAAATATTTATATGATTTTTTACAATAATAAAGTCAGATTTTACCTATATTTGAAATGGATATTTTTGTTAAAACATTCATAAACATGCTTTTGGACCTATACTATGGATAAAATATAATGAAAAATTATAAAATTTGGGCGCGGAAGCAAATATTTATATATTTTTTTACAAAAATTATGTCAGATTTTACCTATATTTGATGAATACGTTGTACATTGTAAGCTTCATTGGCTGAATTCTAGTGTACATACCACACTTGAAACAGCAATTTTCTTGTTGCAATATTTTCTTTTACCTAAATTATGATGAAAAATCATAAAACTCGGGCGCGGAAGCAAATATTTATATGATTTTTTACAAAAATAAAGTCAGATTTTACCTATATTTGATGAATACGTTGTATATTGTAAGCTACATGGGCTGGATTCTAGAATGCCTACCACAATTGAAATAGCAATATTCTTGTAGCAGTGTTTTCTTTTAGCTAAAATATGATGAAAAATCATAAAATTCGGGCACGGAAGTAAATATTTATATGATTTTTTACAAAAATAAAGTCAGATTTTACCTATTTTTGATGAATACGTTGCATATTGTAAGCTTCATTGGCTAGATCCTAGAATACCACCTCACTTGAAATAGCAATTTTCTTGTTGCAATATTTTCTTTTAGCTAAAATATAATGAAAAATTATAAAATACGGGCACGGAAGCAAATATTTAAATGATTTTTTACAAAAATAAAGTCAGATTTTACCTATTTTTGATGAATACGTTGTATATTGTAAGCTACATGGGCTGGATTCTGGAATACCTACCACAATTGAAATAGCAATTTTCTTGTAGCAATGTTTTCTTTTAGCTAAAATATAATGAAAAATCATAAAATTTGGGCGCGGTAGCAAATATTTATATGATTTTTTACAAATATAAAGTGAGATTTTACCTATTTTTGAAATGAATATTTTTGTTAAAACATTCATAAACATGCTTTTGGACCTATACTATGAATAAAATATGATGAAAAATTATAAAATTCGGACGCGGAAGCAAATATTTATATGATTTTTTACAAAAATTAAGTCGGATTTTACCTATCCTTGAAATGGATATTTTTGTTAAAACATTCATAAACATGCTTTTGGACCTATACTATGGATAAAATATGATGAAAAATTATAAAATTCGGGCGCGGAAGCAAATATTTATATGATTTTTTACAAAAATAAAGTCAGATTTTACCTATTTTTGATGAATACGTTGCATATTGTAAGCTTCATTGGCTGGATCCTAGAATACCACCACAACTTGAAATAGCAATTTTCTTGTTGCAATGTTTTCTTTTAGCTAAAATTTAATGAAAAATTATAAAATACAGGCGCGGAAGCAAATATTTAAATGATTTTTTACAAAAATAAAGTCAGATTTTACCTATTTTTGATGAATACGTTGTATATTGTAAGCTACATGGGCTGGATTCCAGAATACCTACCACACTTGAAATAGCAATATTCTTGTTGCAATGTTTTCTTTTACCTAAAATATGATGAAAAATTATAAAATTCGGTCGCGGAAGCAAATATTTATATGATTTTTTACAAAAATAAAGTCACATTTTACCTACTTTTGATGAATACGTTGCATATTGTAAGCTTCATTGGCTGGATTCTAGAATATATATATAATTTATAATGAAAAATCATAAAACTCGGGCGCGGAAGCAAATATTTATATGATTTTTTACAAAAATTAAGTCAGATTTTACCTATTCTTAAAATGAATATTTTTGTTAAAACATTCATAAACATGTTTCTGGACCAATACTATGGATAAAATATAATGAAAAATTATAAAATTCTGGCGCGAAAGCAAATATATATATGATTTTTTTCAAAAATAAAGTCAGATTTTACCTATTTTTGAAGAATACGTTGCATATTGTAAGCTTTATTGGCTGGATTCTAGAATACCACCACACTTGAAATAGCAATTTTCTTGTTGCAATGTTTTCTTTTAGCTAAAATATGATGAAAAATTATAAAATTCGTGCGCGGAAGCAAATGTTTATATGATTTTTTACACAAATAAAGTCAGATTTCACTTATTTTTGAAATGGATATATTTGTTAAAACATTCATAAACATGCTTTTGGTTCTATACTATGGATAAAATATAATGAAAAATTATAAAATTCATGCGCGGAAGCAAATATTTATTAATTTTTTACAAAAATTAAGTCAGGTTTTACCTATTTTTGATGAATACGTTGTATATTGTAAGCTTCATTGGCTGGATTCTAAAATACTTACCACACTTGAAATAGTTGTTTTCTTGTTGCAATGTTTTCTTTTACCTAAATTATGATGAAAAGTCATAATATTCGGGCGCGGAAGCAAATATTTATATGTTTTTTTACAAAAATAAAGTCAGATTTTACCTATTCTTGAAATGGATATTTTTGTTAAATCATTCATAAACATGCTTTTGCACCCATACTATGGATAAAATATGATGAAAAATTATAAAATTCGAGCGCGGAAGCAAATATTTATATGATTTTTTACAAAAATAAAGTCAGATTTTACCTATTTTTGATGAATACGTTTCATATTGTAAGCTTCATTGGCTGGATTCTAGAATACCACCACACTTGAAATAGCAATTTTCTTGTTGTAATGTTTTCTTTTAGCTAAAATATGATGAAAAATTATAAAATTCGGGCGCGGATGCAAATATTTATATGATTTTTTACAAAAATAAAGTCAGATTTTACGTTTTCTTGAAATGGATATTTTTGTTAAAACATTCATAAACATGCTTATGGACCTATACTATGGATAAAATATGATGAAAAATTATAAAATTCGGGCGCGGAAGCAAATATTTATACGATTTTTTACAAAAATAAAGTCAGATCTTACCAATTTTTGATGAATACGTTGTATATTGTAAGCTAAATGGGCTGGATTCTAGAATACCTACCACAATTGAAATAGCAATTTTCTTGTAGCAATGTTTTCTTTTAGCTAAAATATGATGAAAAATCATAAAATTCGGGCGCGGAAGCAAATATTTATATGATTTTTTTAAAAATAAAGTCAGATTTTACCTATTTTTAATGAATACATTGTATATTGTAAGCTACATGGGCTGGATTCTAGAATACCTACCACACTTGAAATAGCAATATTCTTGTTGCAATGTTTTCTTTTAGCTAAAATATGATAAAAAATTATAACATTCGGTCGCGGAAGCAAATATTTATATAATTTTTTACAAAAATAAAGTCAGATTTTACCTATTTTTGATGAATACGTTGCATAATGGAAGCTTCATTGGCTGGATTCTAGAATACCACCACACTCGAAATAGCAATTTTCTTGTTGCAATGTTTTCTTTTAGCTAAAATATGATAAAAAATTATAAAATTCGGGCGCAGAAGCAAATATTTATATGATTTTTTACAAAAATAAAGTCTGATTTTACCTATTCTGGAAATGGATATTTTTGTTAAAACATGCATAAACATGCTTGTGGATCTATACTATGGATAAAATATGATGAAAAATTATAAAATTCGGGCGCGGAAGCAAATATTTATATGATTTTTTACAAAAAAAGTCAGATTTTACCTATTTATGATGAATACGTTGTATATTGTAAGCTACATGGGCTGGATTCTAGAATACCTACCACAATTGAAATAGCAATTTTCTTGTAGCAATGTTTTCTTTTAGCTAAAATATGATAAAAAATCATAAATTTCGGGCGCGGAAGCAAATATTTATATGATTTTTTACAAAAATGAAGTCAGATTTTATTTTATTTTTGAAATGGATAATTTTTTTAAAACATTCATAAACATGCTTTTGGACCTATACTATGGATAAAATATGATGAAAAATTATAAAATTCGGGCGCGGAAGCAAATATTTATATATTTTTTTACAATCATTAAGTCAGATTTTACCTATTTTTGATGAATACGTTGTATATTGTAAGCTTCATTGGCTGGATTCTAGAATACCTACCACAATTGAAGTAGCAATTTTCTTGTAGCAATGTTTTCTTTTAGCTAAAATATGATGAAAAATCATAAAATTCGGGCTCGGAAGCAATTATTTATATAATGTTTTACAAAAATAAAGTCAGATTTTACCTATTTTTGATGAATACGTTGCATATTGTAAGCTTCATTGGCTGGATTCTAGAACACCACCACACTTGAAATAGCAATTTTCTTGTTGCAATGTTTTCTTTTAGCTAAAATATGATGAAAAATTATAAAATTCGGGCGCGGATGCAAATATTTATATAATTTTTTACAAAAATAAAGTCAAAAACATTCATAAACATGCTTTTGGAGCTATACTATGGATAAAATATGATGAAAAATTATAAAATTCGGGCGCGGAAGCATATATTTATATGATTTTTTACAAAAATAAAGTCAGATTTTACCTATTTTTAATGAATACGTTGCACATTGTAAGCTTCATTGGCTGGATTCTAGAATACCACCACATTTGAAATAGCATTTTTCTTGTTGCAATGTTTTCTATTAGCTAAAATATGATGAAAAATTATAAAATTCGGGCGCGGAAGCAAATATTTATATGATTTTTTACAAAAATAAAGTCAGATTTTACCTATTTTTAATGAATATGTTGTATATTGTAAGCTACATGGACAGGATTCTAGAATACCTACCACACTTTAAATAGCAATTTTCTTGTTGCAATATTTTCTTTTAGCTAAAATATGATGAGAAATTATAAAATTCGGTCGCGGAAGCAAATACTTATATGATTTTTTACAAAAATAAAGTCAGATTTTACCTATTCTTAAAATGGATATTTTTGTTAAAACATTCATAAACATGCTTTTGGACCTATACTATGGATAAAATATGGTGAAAAATCATAAAATTCGGGCGCGGAAGCAAATATTTATATGATTTTTTACATAAATGAAGTCAGATTTTACCTATTTTTGATGAATACGTTGTATATTGTAAGTTTCATTGGCTGAATTCTAGAATACCTACCACACTTTAAATAGCAATTTTCATGTTACAATGTTTTCTTTTACCTAAATAATGATGAAAAATCATAAAATTCGGGCGCGGAAGCAA
Organism: Stenolophus ochropezus; assembly: GCA_035578165.1. NCBI lineage: Eukaryota > Metazoa > Arthropoda > Insecta > Coleoptera > Carabidae > Stenolophus > Stenolophus ochropezus. Next base: position 706,012 of record JAQOWZ010000083.1, on the reverse strand, counting down.
ATATTTATATGATTTTTTACAAAAATTAAGTCAGATTTTACCTATTCTTGAAATAGATATTTTTGTTAAAACATTCATAAACATGCTTTTGGACCTATACTATGGATAAAATATGATGAAAAATTATAAAATTCGGGCGCGGAAGCAAATATTTATATGATTTTTTACAAAAATAAAGTCAGATTTTACCTATTTTTGATGAATACGTTGTATATTGTAAGCTACATGGGCTGGATTCTAGAATACCTACCACAATTAAAATAGCAATTTTCTTGTAGCAATGTTTTCTCTTAGCTAAAATATGATAACAAATTATAAAATTCGGGCGCGGAAGCAAATATTTATATGATTTTTTACAAAAATAAAGTTAGATTTTACTTATTTTTGGAATGGATAATTTTTTTAAAACATTTATAAACATGCTTTTGGACCTATACTGTGGATAAAATATGATGAAAAATTATAAAATTCGGGCGCAGAAGCAATTATTTATATGATTTTTTACAAAAATAATGTCAGATTTTACCTATTTTTGAAATGGATATTTTTGTTAAAACATTCATAAATATGCTTTTGGACCTGTACTATGGATAAAATTTAATGAAAAATTATAAAATTCGGGCGCAGAAGCAAATATTTATATAAATTATTACAAAATATAAGTCAGATTTTACCTATTTTTGATGAATACGTTGTATATTGTAAGCTTCATTGGCTGGATTCTAGAATACCTACCACAATTGAAATAGCAATTTTCTTGTAGCAATGTTTTCTTTTAGCTAAAATAAGATAAAAAATCATAAAATTCGGGCGCGGAAGCAAATATTTATATGATTTTTTACAAAAATTAAGTCAGATTTTACCAAATTTTAATGAATACGTTGTATATTGTAAGCTACATGGGCTGAATTCTAGAATACCTACCACACTTGAAATAGCAATATTCTTGTTGCATTGTATTCTTTTAGCTAAAATATGATGAAAATTTATAAAATTCGGTCGCGGAAGCAAATATTAAATATGATTTTTTACAAAAATAAAGTCAGATTTTACCTATTTTTGATGAATACGTTGCGTATTGTAAGCTTCATTGGCTGGATTCTAGAATACCACCACGCTTGAAATAGCAATTTTGTTGTTGTAAAGTTTTCCTTTAGCTAAAATATGATAAAAAAATTATAAAATTCGGGCGCAGAAGCAAATATTTATATGATTTTTTACAAAAATAAAGTCAGATTTTACCTATTTTTGAAATGGATATTTTTGTTAAAACATTCATAAACATGCTTTTGGACCTATACTATGGATAAAATATAATGAAAAATAATAAAATTCGGGCGCGGAAGCAAATATTTATATAATTTTTTACAAAAATTAAGTTAAATTTTACCTATTTTCGATGAATACGTTGTATATTGTAAGTTTCATTGGCTGGATTCTAGAATACCTACCACACTTGAAATAGCAATTTTCATGTTACAATGTTTTCTTTTACCTAAATTATGATGAAAAATCATAAAATTCGGGCGCGGAAGCAAATATTTAAATGATTTTTTACAAAAATAAAGTCAGATTTTACCTATTCTTAAAATGGATATTTTTGTTAAAACATTTATAAACATGCTTTTGGACCTATACTATGGATAAAATATGGTGAAAAATTATAAAATTCGGGCGCGGAAGCAAATATTTATATGATTTTTTACAAAAATAAAGTCAGATTTTACCTATTTTTGATGAATACGTTGCATATTGTAAGCTAAATGGGCTGGATTCTAGAATACCTACCACACTTGAAATAGCAATTTTCTTGTTGCAATGTGTTCTTTTAGCTAAAATAAGATGCAAATTATAAAATTCGGTCGCGGAAGCAAATATTTATATGATTTCTTACAAAAATAAAGTCAGATTTTACCTATTTTTGATGAATACGTTGCATATTGTAAGCTAAATGGGCTGGATTCTAGAATACCTACCACAATTGAAATAGCAATATTCTTGTAGCAATGTTTTCTTTTAGCTAAAATAAGATAAAAAATCATAAAATTCGGGCGCGGAAGCAAATATTTATATGTTTTTTTACAAAAATAATGTCAGATTTTACCTATTTTTGAAATGGATATTTTTGTTAAATCATTCATTAACATGCTTTTGGATCTGTACTATGGATAAAATTTAATGAAAAATTATAAAATTCGGGCGCGGAAGCAAATATTTATATAATTTATTACAAAAATTATTCAGATTTTACCTATTTTTGATGAATACGTTTATATTGTAAGCTTCATTGGCTGGATTCTAGAATACCGACCACACTTGAAATAGCAATTTTCTTGTTGCAATGTTTTCTTTTACCTAAATTATGATGAAAAATCATAAAATTCGGGCGCGGAAGCAAATATTTATATGATTTTTTACAAAAATAAAGTCAGATTTTACCTATTCTTTAAATGGATATTTTTGTTAAAACATTCATAAACATGCTTTTGGACCCATACTATGGATAAAATATGATGAAAAATTATAAAATTCGGGCGCGGAAGCAAATATTTATATGATTTTTTACAAAAATAATGTCAGATTTCACCTATTTTTGATGAATACGTTGTATATTGTAAGCTAAATGGGCTGGATTCTAGAATACCTACCACAATTGAAATAGCAATATTCTTGTAGCAATGTTTTCTTTTAGCTAAAATAAGATAAAAAATCATAAAATTCGGGCGCGGAAGCAAATATTTATATGATTTTTTACAAAAATAAAGTCAGATTTTACCTAATTTTAATGAATACGTTGTATATTGTAAGCTACATGGGCTGAATTCTAGAATACCTACCACACTTGAAATAGCAATATTCTTGTTGCAATGTTTTCTTTTAGCTAAAATATGATAAAAATTTATAAAATTCGGTCGCGGAAGCAAATATTAAATATGATTTTTTACAAAAATAAAGTCAGATTTTACCTATTTTTGATGAATACGTTGCGTATTGTAAGCTTCATTGGCTGGATTCTAGAATACCACCACGCTTGAAATAGCAATTTTGTTGTTGTAAAGTTTTCTTTTAGCTAAAATATGATAAAAAATTATAAAATTCGGGCGCGGAAGCAAATATTTATATGATTTTTTATAAAAATAAAGTCAGATTTTACCTATTTTTGAAATGGATCTTTTTGTTAAAACATTCATAAACATGCTTTTGGACCTATACTATGGATAAAATATAATGAAAAATAGTAAAATTCGGGCGCGGAAGCAAATATTTTGTGACGCCCTCTTCATAGAGGTACGCCCTGCTGCTCTGGTCGGAGAGGGTACGTGGAAACGTACTTTTCGGGGTTCGATTGCGTCGTTACAAGCTTCAAAATAATTGAAATATTAAAGATCTTAAACCCGGCGCCACGCGATTTTAGATAACTCAAAAACCGCGAAAAATCCGCAGTACGATATACCTGAAATAGAAAATGGGGTGTTTTGGGAAGGTATAAATTAAGGTAGAAGGTATTGTCTGAACAGAAACTCATAAATAGGTTTAACTAGCTGGAGTAATATTACGACAAATATTTTGGTTCTACAATACAGAAAATTGGCATGATGTAAGCATTCAGATTCGTTTTCACAGTACCAAATTTGAGCTAACAACTCTACTCTAATATCAACGTTGACGCAAATTATAAATGACCAGCTTAAAACTATAGGAGATCTCCAAAGCATGCAAATATTCTAACATATGATAATTAAAATAGAAATTAATTTTAACAGAATTAGAGCAAATATTAAATGTCTATAAAGGAATAGTAGAACAAATAATTTCAAATAAAATAGAAATAACAATCTTCAACCATAAGATTGATGGAACAAAACTATGTGACGTGGTTGCGACTGGTCCAGCACATAGGCGGCGAAGCAAAAAAAGAAAGGTTCATAAAGTCACTTGATTTTGATTCAGTTTTGTTAGTCGACCTTTTAAATATATTAGAAAAGTACTTTTCCGATTGCCGAAACGTGGTTTTCGATTTCGGCAACGTGAAAATTAAACACAACGGGCACTTAACTTAAAACGGGCGCATTCGGCGACTCGGCGGAAGATGTGGCAAGATTGGAGCGACATGGAGGGCCACGGGGTCGATGACTTGAAGATCCCCTCGTTGATGAAAGGGTTGTGACGTAATGGCACCAGTAATACGACGAAGGCAACAGTCACATTTGTGGGCAACTCACACACACTAAATCCGCTACTATGGCGATAATTACGAATAAGAAATCAGTGTAAAATAAATTTCAACGAAGATACACTATAGATACGATAATTGATTCGTAATTTTAGAAAATTGAGAGAATTTACGCCCGCCACTGGCACTTCCACTAAACGTCTCGCTCGCACCGAGTCTCAAGGCGATCTCTCTTTAAATCTTTTTTTCGTTGATCGAAGAAATAACTAATTAAATTATTAACAATTTGAAATCAACACCAAATCTGAACGCTCACGCCATCCTGTATCGTCAAATTTAAATACAGTTTTAAAAAAAATAATAAAGAGAAGGGTAGGGACAAGGAAGGGAAAAATTTGAATGTTACAAACCCCCCCTTTACGTGGATAAACAAAAAAAATAATAGCAATATTATTTACCAACTAATCTTCTTCTACATTCCGATCACGGTTTACGGGTTTAATATCTTTAATATGCCAATTGCCTTTAGATTTACCATCAAAAGTTTCTAAATGATACGTGACGTTAGAGGTTTTGTCTTTAACTCGATAAGGTCCAATATACTTTGGAGCCAACTTAGAAGAAAAATGTGTAGTACCGTCTGACAAAACATAGTTCTTTAACCATACTTGCTGTCCAATTTCCAAACTTTCAGGCCGACGACGTAAATTATAATTATTTTGATTTCGTTTAAAAGCAACACTCAACCGTTTTCGCACTTCAATGAAAATTTGCTTTAATTTATCATCATCGATATGAGAAACGTCTGTCTCAGAGTTATTCACGGTATTATCAAGTTCTGTATGATATCTCCCGCAAAGAATTAATTCGCGATTAGAATTTAAATAATATGGAGTATACCCGGTTACTTCGCTTTTAGCGGTATTCATTGCGCAAGCTATATGTGGAATGTATGAATCCCATGTACGGTGATCTGCATCTTTTAAATATGAACGGATCATAGTTTTAATTGTGCGGTTTGCACGTTCAGCGGGATTGTTTTGCGGGTGATAATAGGCATTGTAGGAAATTTTTACACCATATTTATTCGCTAGTTCTTTGAATTCTCGGCTAATGAATTGCTTTCCGTAGTCACACACTAATATTTGTGGGACGCCATACTTTAAAAATATATTATGTTCAATGAGATCGCATAATTTACCGGCAGTTGCTTTTCGGACAGGAAGAAGAACTACATATTTAGAGAAATAATCACTGATTACTAAAAGATAATTGTTCCCTTTTCGTGAACATGGGGATTCCACAAAATCAGCGCTAATTAATTGCCACGGGCGCGTTACATTAGGTTTTCCGCCCATAAAACCTGGAATACGCTGTTGCAATGGTTTTTGCATCTGACAAATAGTGCAATTCCGTACGTATGATTTTATATCTGCTTGCATTTTTGGCCAATAGTAGATACTTGCAGCTCGGTGGAAAGTTTTGTAGGCTCCCGTATGTCCGGCGGTAGGATTATCGTGACATTCTTTTAATACTTGCAAGCGATATTCCTTCGGTACCACAAATTTCCATTCATTTGTCGTAGGTGAACGCACGTATTTACATAGTTTATTATTCTCAATTTTCCAAAATTTATAATTAGCAGGTTCGTCGTGAACTTTAGACAATAATTGGCGATACCAGGGATCAGTAACCGGGGAGTCTATCGTAACTAAGTTCACGTTTGCTTCTACGGATCTGGAGAGTAAATCAGGCAACAAATGTTCTGAACCTTTTCGATGTTTGATCTCGAAATCAAACTGTTGCAATCTTACGGCCCACCTAGCTAAACGACCAGTAGGGTCTTTTAAATTATTTAGCCATAACAGAGAATGATGATCTGTTATAACCGTGAATTTCCCTCCTTCGATATATGGTCGAAATTTTTCGATTCCCCAGATAACGCCTAAACATTCTCGCTCGGTTACGCTGTAGTTTCTCTCTTGTTTAGTTAAAGATTTGCTGGCATAACAAATTACTTTTTCACCGTGTTCCGTGATTTGAGTTAGTACGGCACCGAGTCCATACGCTGATGCGTCTGTTTGCACAACAAACGGCAGATTAAAATCCGGACAGGAGAGGATAGGGGCAATAATTAATTTCTCCTTGATCGCGTTAAAAGATTTTGCACATTCGGAGTTCCAAATAAAAGGGTTCTTTTTCTTAGTTAACGCAGATATAGGTGCAGAAAGAGTTGAGTAGTCAGGGATAAAACGACGGTACCAAGAAACTGTACCTAAAAATCTTCTTACTTCGGTAACGTTTTTGGGTGCTGGAATATTCAGGATTGCTTCGACTTTTCCAGGGTCGACGTGTAGCCCGGTATTATTTACTACGTATGCTAAATATTTGATTTCGGGTTTGCAAAAATGACATTTTTCTCTATTTAAAGTTAATCCGGCACCAAAAATTTTTATAAACACTTTTTCTAAAATCTCTAAGTGTTTTTCAAAAGTAGGGGTGACAATGATGACGTCATCTAGATAAACAAATACATAATTTTCAAATTCATGATCAAAAAGACGATCCATGAGTCTTAGAAATGTCGCCGGTGAGTTATGTAACCCAAAGGGCATGCGTTTAAACTCAAAAAGACCTCGACCAGGAACTGTAAAAGCTGTCTTTTCTTGACTTGACTCTTTGACGGGGATTTGCCAAAATGCTGATTTTATATCTAATGTAGAAATATAGCGAGCGTCGCGAAGTTTATCAAGAATTGAATTTACGTAGGGTAGAGGATATGCGTCTTTACGGGTAACGGCATTTAACTTCCGGTAGTCAACTACAAAGCGATAAGTGCCATCGGATTTACGAACTAAAAGTATCGGACTTGCCCACGGACTTTTTGACGGTGTAATGATTCTTTCTTCTAGCATTTTATCTAATTCAATATTAATATGTTCTTGAACTTTTGGGGGTACTGGATAGTAACGCTGTTTTATGGGCTCCGCGTCAGTAAGTATTTCATGTTCAACCAAAGTAACACGACCGATACCCTTCTTCATGTTTCGAAAATATTTATTAACTACTGTATCTAACTGTTCCTGTTCTGTGCTACTTAAATGATCTAAATTTTGTTCTACATTTTCATTAATTGTAATTTCATTTAATACAGTCCACTGATTTTTAATCATTTTTAAATTTAAATCCATTTTTCCCCAAAAATCTACCCCTAAAAGCACATTTTGCTGTATAGACGGAACTACTAACATGTCTAGAACTTTGACTTTCCCTTCAAAGCTGATAGGAACGGATATTGTACCTAAAACATTACATTGTGAACCATCCGCAACAATGCAATTTACGGTATCGTTACTATTTATTGGCACATTTAATTTATCCAAGATATTCCACGCATGCCTACCTATTATCGCACGATTTGCACCTGTATCGAGAAGAGCGGTAAATTCAATATCGAAAATTTTAATATCGAGATAAGGTCTATTGTCACCAGGTATTGTTGCCAAAACTTGATTTATTTTAATCTGCGCGAAGAATTTAGAGACATGGTCTAACCAGTTTTGTTTTACTTGTTCTTGAACCGCAAAAATTTTTTTCCCGAAACTCATCTTCCGGTTCTTTAAAGCGAGTTTCCGTTCTAGTTTCCCGAATAATTGTGTTGGCAATTTGGGCATGACATTTTGGTTTTGTTTGGGTAACCACAACCAAAACAAAATTTATTACGGGGTTGTTGACAATCACGATAGCGATGTGAATTAGAATGGCAGTTCCAACATTGATTTTTGGGCTGAAATTTTGGTGGGACTGTGACTTCGCTAGTACGAGCAGCCGGGCGAGAACGACCTTGATACGCAAGATCCGGTTCAAGTAAACCGCGACGACCAATTCGGGAAGAGTGAAATTTTTCGGCCATTAAAAGATTAATTTCTAATAGTTTACATACGCTTAATAAACATTCAACACTACTGATTGGATTAAGACCGATGGCGTGAATAAAGTATGGCGCGATATTACCCCTAAGAACTTCTAATTTTTGTTCTTCAGTGGCAGGTTGGTGGTATAAACGATTAAACAAATTTTTCATGCACGCGAAATATGCACCGATTGATTCATCGGGACCTTGAATTCGCTATCGAATTTCTTTCCAGAGTTCTCCTTCATAATTATGAGGTTCGAATTCTTGCCTTAGTTGTTGTGTAAAATCTTTCCATGACTTAATTTTCCCACGTACGGACCTGTACCATGTTAAAGCGCGACCCGATAGTAATTCTATTACCGAATTATTTAAATCTTCTTCCGAAACATGTCTGGAGATTCTATATTCTTCAACCCGTTCGAGAAAGGCGTTAACACTAAAACTTTCATCACCACAAAATGAAATTTTCCATTGAGAAACTGGAGTTTGTTTACTGCTATGTGACAAAGTTAAAGACCGAGATTGGCAAGAATTAGGTTCAGCAACAGTATCTTTGGATTCTTCATATAAATCATACCGTTGGATGGCATCATCTTCTATCAAGATTAAATTACGTTCTAATTGTGCAACTGAAGCTTTAATATCGGCATCATCAATATATATACGCGCAAGTCTACATTTAACATGTTGAACTTTGGTCATAATTTTTTTGAAATCATTTTCGGAAAATTGAGTAGCCAGCTCAACTAATAAACCCTGTAAGTCTACTAATTTTTGAGTGCAAACATCCACCTCTGTGGAATTATCTCGGTTTAAGTCTAGAGACGGAACTAATTCGTTAATTTTTTCTTTCTTTAAATGTTTACTTAATTCCAACCGCATCAAATACACATTCAGTAATTGAAGATTCTTAACCCCGCGAACTGCTAGTTCATATTCCAACTCATCCGGATTGAGTCTGTTTGGCTCCATAATAAATTGTAACGCGGAGACAATAATTAACACACGAACAAAAAATTAAAAATTTAAACGTAATTTACTTAAACAGACAAACATTGTAGCCAAAGAACCATGAAAATATAATTCAGAAATTGAAATAATATATTCAAAAATAGTGCCAACAAAGTATATTCAGACAATAAAATATAAATTTTCCCTTTTCTAGATTTAAATTTTTAAATAAAATACTGAACTGCGCGAAAGTGTATAAACAAGTAATGACAATCGAGCCCCACGTTCATGCGCGCCAGAGTGACGCCCTCTTCATAGAGGTACGCGCCAAACGGTATGCCTTGCTGCTCTGGTCGGAGAGGATACGTGGAAACGTACTTTTCGGTGTTCGATTGCGTCGTTACAAGCTTCAAAATAATTGAAATATTAAAGATCTTAAACCCGGCGCCGCGCGATTTTAGATAACTCAAAAACCGCGAAAAATCGGCAGTACGATATACCTGAAATAGAAAATGGGGTGTTTTGGGAAGGTATAAATTAAGGTAGAAGGTATTGTCTGAACAGAAACTCATAAATAGATTTAACTAGCTGGAGTAATATTACGACAAATATTTTGGTTCTACAATACAGAAAATTGGCATGATGTAAGCATTCAGATTCGTTTTCACAGTACCAAATTTGAGCTAACAACTCTACTCTAATATCAACGTTGACGCAAATTATAAATGACCAGCTTAAAACTATAGGAGATCTCCAAAGCATGCAAATATTCTAACATATGATAATTAAAATAGAAATTAATTTTAACAGAATTAGAGCAAATATTAAATGTCTATAAAGGAATAGTAGAACAAATAATTTCAAATAAAATAGAAATAACAATCTTCAACCATAAGATTGATGGAACAAAACTATGTGACGTGGTTGCGACTGGTCCAGCACATAGGCGGCGAAGCAAAAAAAGAAAGGTTCATAAAGTCACTTGATTTTGATTCAGTTTTGTTAGTCGACCTTTTAAATATATTAGAAAAGTACTTTTCCGATTGCCGAAACGTGGTTTTAGATTTCGGCAACGTGAAAATTAAACACAACGGGCACTTAACTTAAAACGGGCGCATTCGGCGACTCGGCGGAAGATGTGGCAAGATTGGAGCGACATGGAGGGCCACGGGGTCGATGACTTGAAGATCCCCTCGTTGATGAAAGGGTTGTGATGTAATGGCACCAGTAATACGACGAAGGCAACAGTCACATTTGTGGGCAACTCACACACACTAAATCCGCTACTATGGCGATAATTACGAATAAGAAATCAGTGTAAAATAAATTTCAACGAAGATACACTATAGATACGATAATTGATTCGTAATTTTAGAAAATTGAGAGAATTTACGCCCGCCACTGGCACTTCCACTAAACGTCTCGCTCGCACCGAGTCTCAAGGCGATCTCTCTTTAAATCTTTTTTTCGTTGATCGAAGAAATAACTAATTAAATTATTAACAATTTGAAATCAACACCAAATCTGAACGTTCACGCCATCCTGTATCGTCAAATTTAAATACAGTTTTTAAAAAAATAATAAAGAGAAGGGTAGGGACAAGGAAGGGAAAAATTTAAATGTTACAATTTATATAATTTTTTACAAAAATTAAGTTAGATTTTACCTATTTTTGATGAATACGTTGTATATTGTAAGTTTCATTGGCTGGATTCTAGAATACCTACCACACTTGAAATAGCAATTTTCATGTTACAATGTTTTCTTTTATCTAAATTATGATGAAAAATCATAAAATTCGGGCGCGGAAGCAAATATTTATATGATTTTTTACAAAAATTAAGTCAGATTTTACCTATTCTTGAAATAGATATTTTTGTTAAAACATTCATAAACATGCTTTTGGACCTATACTATGGATAAAATATGATGAAAAATGATAAAATTCGGGCGCGGAAGCAAATATTTATTTGATTTTTTACAAAAATAAAGTCAGATTTTACCTATTTTTGATGAATACGTTGTATATTGTAAGCTACATGGGCTGGATTCTAGAATACCTACCACAATTAAAATAGCAATTTTCTTGTAGCAATGTTTTCTCTTAGCTAAAATATGATAAAAAATTATAAAATTCGGGCGCGGAAGCAAATATTTATATGATTTTTTACAAAAATAAATTTAGATTTTACTTATTTTTGAAATGGATAATTTTTTTAAAACATTCATAAACATGCTTTTGGACCTATACTATGGATAAAATATGATGAAAAATTATAAAATTCGGGCGCGGAAGCAAATATTTATATATTTTTTTACAAACATTAAGTCAGATTTTACCTATTTTTGATGAATACGTTGTATATTGTAAGCTTCATTGGCTGGATTCTAGAATACCTACCACAATTGAAATAGCAATTTTCTTGTAGCAATGTTTTCTTTTAGCTAAAATATGATAAAAAATCGTAAATTTCGGGCGCGGAAGCAAATATTTATATAATTTTTTACAAAAATAAAGTCAGATTTTAATTATTTTTGAAATAGATAATTTTTTTAAAACATTCATAAACATGCTTTTTTACCTATACTATGGATAAAATATGATGAAAAATTATAAAATTCGGGCGCGGAAACAAATATTTATATATTTCTTTACAAACTTTAAGTCAGATTTTACCTATTTTTGATGAATACGTTGTATATTGTAAGCTTCATTGGCTGGATTCTAGAATACCAACGACAATTGAAATAGCAATTTTCTTGTAGCAATGTTTTCTTTTACCTAAAATATGATGAAAAATCATAAAATTCGGACTCGGAAGCAATAATTTATATGATGTTTTACAAAAATAAAATGAGATTTTACCTATTTTTGAAATGGATATTTTTATTAAAACATTCATAAACAATCTTTTAAACCTATACTATGGATAAAATATGATGAAAATTTATAAAATTCGGGCGCGGAAGCAAATATTTATATGATTTTTTACAAAAATAAAGTCAGATTTTACCTATTTTTAATGAATACGTTGTATATTGTAAGCTTCATGCGCTGGATTCAAGAATACCAACCACACTTGAAATAGCAATTTTCTTGTTGCAACGTTTTTTTATAGCTAAAATATGATGAAAAATTATAAAATTCGGGCGCGGAAGCAAATATTTATATGATTTTTTACATAAAATAAAGTCAGATTTTACCTATTTTTGATGAATACGTTGCATATTGTAAGCTTCATTGGCTGGATTCTAGAATACCACCTCACTTGAAATAGCAATTTTCTTGTTGCAATGTTTTCTTTTAGCTAAAATATGATGAAAAATTATAAAATTCGGTCGCGGAAGCAAATATTTACATGATTTTTTACAAAAATAAAGTCAGATTTTACCTATTTTTGATGAATACGTTACATATTGTTAGCTTCATTGGCTGGATTCTAGAATACCACCACACTTGAAATAGCAATTTTCTTGTTGCAATGTTTTCTATTAGCTAAAATATGATGAAAAATTATAAAATTCGGGCGCGGAAGCAAATATTTAAATGATTTTTTACAAAAATAAAGTCAGATTTTACCTATTCTTAAAATGGATATTTTTGTTAAAACATTTATAAACATGCTTTTGGACCTATACTATGGATAAAATATGGTGAAAAATTATAAAATTCGGGCGCGGAAGCAAATATTTATATGATTTTTTACAAAAATAAAGTCAGATTTTACCTATTTTTAATGAATACGTTGTATATTGTAAGTTACATGGTCTGGATTCTAGAATACCTACCACACTTGAAATAGCAATTTTCTTGTTGCAATGTGTTCTTTTAGCTAAAATATGATGCAAATTATAAAATTCGGTCGCGGAAGCAAATATCTATATGATTTCTTACAAAAATAAAGTCAGATTTTACCTATTTTTGATGAATACGTTGCATATTGTAAGCTACATTGGCTTTATTCTAGAATACCACCACACTTGAAATAGCAATATTCTTGTAGCAATGTTTTCTTTTAGGTAAAATATGATGAAAAATTATAAAATTCGGGCGCGGAAGCAAATATTTACATGATTTTTTACAAAAATTAAGTCAGATTTTATCTATTTTTGAAATGGATATTTTTGTTTAAACATTCATAAACATGCTTTTGGACCTTTACTATGGATAAAATTTAATGAAAAATTATAAAATTCGGGCGCGGAAGCAAATATTTATATAATTTATTACAAAATATAAGTCAGATTTTACCTATTTTTGATGAATACGTTGTATATTGTAAGCTAAATGGGCTGGATTCTAGAATACCTACCACAATTGAAATAGCAATATTCTTGTAGCAATGTTTTCTTTTAGCTAAAATAAGATAAAAAATCATAAAATTCGGGCGCGGAAGCAAATATTTATATGATTTTTTACAAAAATAAAGTCAGATTTTACCTATTTTTGATGAATACGTTGTATATTGTAAGCTAAATGGGCTGGATTCTAGAATACCTACCACACTTGAAATAGCAATTTTCTTGTTGCAATGTGTTCTTTTAGCTAAAATATGATGAAAAATTATAAAATTCGGTCGCGGAAGCAAATATTTATATAATTTCTTACAAAAATAAAGTCAGATTTTACCTATTTTTGATGAATACGTTGCATATTGTAAGCTACATGGGCTGGATTCTAGAATACCTACCACACTTGAAATAGCAATTATCTTTTTGCAATGTTTTCTTTTAGCTAAAATATGATGAAAAATTATAAAATTCGGTCGCGGAAGCAAATATTTATATGATTTTTTACAAAAATAAAGTCAGATTTTACTTATTTTTGATGAATACGTTGCATATTGTAAGCTACATTGGCTTTATTCTAGAATACCACTACACTTGAAATAGCAATTTTCTTGTTGCAATGTTTTCTTTTAGCTAAAATAGAATGAAAAATTATAAAATTCAGGCGCGGAAGCAAATATTTATATGATTTTTTACAAAAATAAAGTCAGATTTTACCTATTCTTGAAATGGATATTTTTGTTAAATCATTCATAAACATGCTTTTGGACCCATACTATGGATAAAATATGATGAAAAATTATAACATTCGAGCGCGGAAACAAATATTTATATGTTTTTTTACAAAAATAAAGTCAGATCTTACCTATTTTTGATGAATACGTTGTATAATGTAAGCTGAATGGGCTGGATTCTAGAATACCTACCACAATTGAAATAGCATTATTCTTGTAGCAATGTTTTCTTTTAGGTAAAATATGATGAAAAATTATAAAATTCGGGCGCGGAAGCAAATATTTATATGATTTTTTACAAAAATAAAGTCAGATTTTATCTATTTTTGAAATGGATATTTTTGTTTAAACATTCATAAACATGCTTTTGGACCTTTACTATGGATAAAATTTAATGAAAAATTATAAAATTCGGGCGCGGAAGCAAATATTTATATAATTTATTACAATATATAAGTCAGATTTTACCTATTTTTGATGAATACGTTGTATATTGTAAGCTAAATGGGCTGGATTCTAGAATACCTACCACAATTGATATAGCAATATTCTTGTAGCAATGTTTTCTTTTAGCTAAAATAAGATAAAAAATCATAAAATTCGGGCGCGGAAGCAAATATTTATATGATTTTTTACAAAAATAAAGTCAGATTTTACCTATTTTTGATGAATACGTTGTATATTGTAAGCTAAATGGACTGGATTCTAGAATACCTACCACACTTGAAATAGCAATTTTCTTGTTGCAATGTGTTCTTTTAGCTAAAATATGATAAAAAATTATAAAATTCGGTTGCGGAAGCAAATATTTATATAATTTCTTACAAAAATAAAGTCAGATTTTACCTATTTTTGATGAATACGTTGCATATTGTAAGCTACATGGGCTGGATTCTAGAATACCTACCACACTTGAAATAGCAATTATCTTTTTGCAATGTTTTCTTTTAGCTAAAATATGATGAAAAATTATAAAAATCGGTCGCGGAAGCAAATATTTATATGATTTTTTACAAAAATAAAGTCAGATTTTATCTATTTTTGATGAATACGTTGCATATTGTAAGCTACATTGGTTTTATTCTAGTTTACCACCACACTTGAAATAGAAATTTTCTTGTTGCAATGTTTTCTTTTAGCTAAAATAGAATGAAAAATTATAAAATTCGGGCGCGGAAGCAAATATTTATATGATTTTTTACAAAAATAAAGTCAGATTTTACCTATTCTTGAAATGGATATTTTTGTTAAATCATTCATAAACATGTTTTTGGACCCATACTATGGATAAAATATGATGAAAAATTATAAAATTCGGGCGCGGAAGCAAATATTTATATGTTTTTTTACAAAAATAATGTCAGATTTTACCTATTTTTGAAATGGATATTTTTGTTAAAACATTCATAAACATGCTTTTGGACCTGTACTATGGATAAAATTTAATGAAAAATTATAAAATTCGGGCGCGGAAGCAAATATTTATATAATTTATTACAACAATTATTCAGATTTTACCTATTTTTGATGAATACGTTTATATTGTAAGCTTCATTGGCTGGATTCTAGAATACCGACCACACTTGAAATAGCAATTTTCTTGTTGCAATGTTTTCTTTTACCTAAATTATGATGAAAAATCATAAAATTCGGGCGCGGAAGCAAATATTCATATGATTTTTTACAAAAATAAAGTCAGATTTTACCTATTCTTGAAATGCATATTTTTGTTAAATCATTCATAAACATGCTTTTGGACCCATACTGTGGATAAAATATGATGAAAAATTATAAAATTCGGGCGCGGAAGCAAATATTTATATGATTTTTTACAAAAATAAAGTCAGATTTTATCTATTTTTGAAATGGATTTTTTGTTTAAACATTCATAAACATGCTTTTGGACCTTTACTATGGATAAAATTTAATGAAAAATTATAAAATTCGGGCGCGGAAGCAAATATTTATATGATTTTTTACAAAAATAAAAGTAGTATATGCGCCCATTGAGCACAACGGCACGCATATACTACTCTCTCTAAAAAATTTTTCATTTAGAATTTACAATTTAATAATTTCAAGTTTACCAACTCACTCAGAAGAAGTCAAGTAAATATTATGTTGAGCACAGCGGAACGCATATACTACTACCACAAAAGGAACTTTTGAGCACAAACGGAACGAACGGAACGCGTAAGTACGAATTGTGCTGGTTGGCATTATTTTTAAAAGTGTTTTGGTTGTCCTACATGATATTTGAGTGCTAAAATACGACTGGTAATTGTTTATCGCGTTTATTTAATACCCGTACGGTAGTGTGTCTATACAATTGTTGTCTATATTGTTGATTACGCGCTTATCATATGTGAGTTGAAACGTTTTGGTCTCATTTTTATTAATTAGGTTTTTTGTTTGTTTGTCTCTAGTTATATTATTATATTTAATTTCGACAGTATCTGTTTCTTTATGAGCGATTTGTCTTAGGGTTTCATGATTAAGCTTTTGTGAATTTTGGTGGTTTAATGTAAACCCTTTAATTTTGCATACGCATTTGCACATAGCATCACACGCACAGTTATTAACTTTATAGGAATAACTTTTTGGACCAGTTGATAAGAACTCCTCAATATATGTATTAGAACCAAGTTCATCTGTCCAATCGCCTAACATACAACCTGTTTCAACAGTATTTAAACCGTTGTCAACATAGAAAACGCTGTCTGTGTCAAAATAAAGAACTGTATCTCCTAGTTTGTCAAGCACATCATATAATCGTAAGCGTGCATTAGCAGTTGTGTATGACGCTATTGCTATATTGGTTGCAGCATTATTTTCAATGTAGTAGTTTTTAAATTTGTATGTGACATGTACAATATTATCATTAACAAACACACAATCAATATTTGTTAGTCTGTCATCTAAGAGAATTTCGTAAAAACGTGCTGGTTCAGTAACATATTCTGATTTGGACATGTTTAATCTTTGACCAAATTTTCCCCACAGTGAATTTAAGCATATTTTGGCTACAGCTCTTTTACCGGGGTTTTCAATAATTGATTTAGGGTTTAAGTCTATATTTAATTTGTTTTTAACTGCTACTATATAGTCTTTTATTGTTTTAAAATCATTATCCCATGATGAAGTTTCTAATTTTATTTTCATAAAGTCTTTAATATAGCCCTTAAATAAGTTATTAGATTGTTGTTTATAATGCCAAACTTCATAGATTTCTTTAATTTGATATCCTTTTTTTATTGCTTTTTTAACTTCAATTGTAGTCCACGTACCTGTTAAACAACGTTCTTCGCTACTGTGTTGACAGATATTGTTACGATTTAAAACACATTGGTAACACAATGGAAACATTAATTTTTCATTGTTGTTTATTTTTGTTTTTATAGATAGTACAGGGTGATATAATTTTTTTGGTGGTAATATTTTACATTTGATAAAACCAAACCACTGGCTATTATATTTATGAAGTTTTTCAATTATTGTAGGATGACCAACGGGAAAGTAATCATAATATTGAACTGTTGGATACAAGCTGCACACATCAATATATTTAATTTTTTCACCGGGTTTAACTTAATATTTTAATTTTGTAGCATTTGTACGACCTCCAAAAAACGAGTCTCTAGGATCTAACGAAGTAATAATATTTGGTTTTGCACATTTTTTATAATTTTTCTCCCACTTACATTCCCACATTTCTATAACAGTATAACCATGTCTCTTAAGTAATTCAGTTCTCATTATTGTTTTGTTATACAAATAACTGAAATGTGTTTTTGTAACATTATTAATATTATTAGGTGTATAACATTCTTTACAACCATGCCAAAAACAGCCGTGGAATTGATATATAGTTTTATTTATACTATCATATCCATCCACTTTGTTGCCGCATATAATTTCTTCACAACCGTTTAAAGCGTGTTTTATGTTTTTGTTATTAAAACTTTCTAACCAACTAATAGATTTTTGACTATAACAGTCTGTCTGTTTTTTATCAATTACACCTATTGTGTTGTTTTGCAAATATTTTGATCTGTAAATAGCCATACACACACTAGCTATAGTTAAATATCTAAATGGATCAATGTTTGCAATTTCGAGAAATTGGTTTCTGAGTTCTATACAGCCTCTTCTTAAAATATTAACGTCTGACTGACAATATTCACGAAGTTCTTTTTTATTATCAAATATGTAATTCTTACCAAGTGATTCATACCACTTTAAAAATTCTTTGCGTTGTTTTGGTTTCATAGAATCATAACCATAGAAATCTTTATTTGGTATGGGTCCAACATAGTTATTGTTTTCAGGTGTGTTATAATAATGTGGATAATATCCTTTTTTGAGTTCTTTTAAGCCAAATGTTTTTGGGAAGTTACTAAGAAGCCCAGATACAAAATTTATGCTATCAATTATTTTTAGATTTATATTTTTAATTTCGAGTAACATGAGTTTTGAGCCATTATATATGGTATATGGTTTTATAGTATTTTCTAAGCAATATTTTAATATGAAATGTGAATCATAAGCTTTAGTATTATGTGCTATACATGTATATCCTTTATGTTGTTTATTAATTAACCACTTACAAAATTCATCGTTATTATAAAATATAAATTCAGTTCCATCGAAATACTGAGCAATAATTAAATTAGGTACGTGTATACCTGTATTTTGCTGAGCTTCATAGTCAAAGAATATATATTTTTCTGTGTATGAACAATTTTTACATAATTCACAATTTTTACAGTTACCAGGTTTACAATTTTTACAGTTTACACAATTACATTTTCCACCATTTTGTGTTTTTGGTTGTATGTAACATTTGTGTTCTTTGGCAAGTACAGGATTTTTACAATTTGTACAAAATTCCCAACCGCAATTATGTTGTTTATCAGTTGTATATATTTTTTCACAAACTTTACATCTTTTTCTTGCATTACACACGCGGTATTTTAAATGATTATTATAACAGCTTTCATAAGAAAAACATATATTACAATTATCGCAGTACACATTTTTAGACTCTTCTTTATCTGTATGTTCAGGCTGAAGACAAAGGTGACAAAGTTGTTTTATTATTTCTTTACATTTATGATTTTTATTATAATATGCCTTATTACATATTTTACAGTAATAACTAGATCCATAGAAACCAGTCATACTATTAATTACATCAAAGTGGTTACCGATTTTATACAGATATAATGTGATATCTTTATCAATACCGCTATATATTACAGAGTTAAAATTTTCCGAACATATTATTTTAATTTGAATATTCAGTAATGTTTCCACATTTTTTATATCTTCCAGAGTAAAGCCCTCTTCGGTATATGTTTGTAGTTTGTTGCATAAATTATTTGTTAAAACTGTTTGTAGATTTCGACCCATTCTAATATACCTTAAGTTATTATTTGATACTTCTCTGTTATATAAGTTTAGTTCTTGATATATTTTTGGATTATTTTGATACGTTAATGCTACAATTATTGCTCTCGGTGCACATAAGTTATCTCTATTATTAATTCGTGTTATAGACTGTTTAGTCTTTATATTTTCTGCTAAATTTAATATTTTTGTACCACCACCCGCCCCTTGAGGTATATTAATTACTTGAGCATGAAATATTGTATTATCTAAATCAATTTCTTCTTCATACTTTAAAGCATTGTGGAAGTAGTTGATAAATTTTTGTGCATTGGTGTCTTGATTAACATTAATAGTTACATGGTTACTTAATTTTGGACTTTCTAAAGTTAGTAAAAATTTATCTCCATTTTTATAATTAGTTTTTTGTTTAACATGGCTAAGCATTTTACTTATATCACCTTCAATATCACTCAAGTCTTTTAATTTTATTTTTAAAATTATTTGATGTGTTTTGTATTTCTTTATATATTTGCTATTTATGTTTTCAATTATTAATTTGTCATTATTTCTGGGAGCGGGTGTAGGTGTTATATTTATATTATATCTAGGTGATGGTGTAGGTTTTTTATTTATATTATATCTAGGTGCTGGTATAGGTACATGTGCTTTAATTTTATGTACTAGGTCAGATTTCTTTAGATTTGAATACTCTTTTATATTTTTATTTTTACATATTACTCGTAAATCTTTAACAGTTTTTTTACTTAGACAATCATGATTATTACTTTGATCATAATCAATACCACAGAAATTACAATTTGCATATTGAATAATATTTGTAGAGGTGTTTATCTGAGATGTACTCGGCTCATTCATTTCCATTTATTACAAAATAAATTTGTTAATACTTTTTCAATCTTTAAATTTTAGGTACTAATTAGAGAATGTATTTTTGTATTATATTACTCACTCCTGATTCTGCTTTTTTAATAAGAGAAAGAAATGTGATATCACAGTCTATTATAAAAGAAGATGACGATAAAGATAAAATTAAGAAAATTTTAACCCAAATTAAGCATATCTTTAAGTGCGGACTCCTTTTCTTTTAAGTACAATTTACCATAGTGTTTATTACTTTCTTTATGAAGTTTTAAATGTTGTTTTTTTACTGTTTCACCACAAGTACACACTTCGGTGTTTTCATTATAATATTTACGCATATATTTATTTATTTTGTCTTTATTTTTCTTGCGATAATCTTGCATGTAACTATTGACATTATTTTCAGTAGTCATTTATAAGAGAATAATTTTGTTAATAATTTTTCATTTGCATTTATCTTATATCTAAGGATTGTACAAAATTATGTAAAGTTAAATATGCACAATGAATAATTAGAGATTGGAGCAACGATTTATTACCATACCTATATTCCACTAAACAATTTAAATAAATATTTCTATACTCCTTGTTTTTCGGTATGTATAACGACAGAGGAACTATTGAAATTTTTTTTAATAATATTGATAATAATAATCTTGCTGTTCTTCCGTTTCCGTTTACGAATGGATGAATGTCCAAAAATTTTTTAAAGAATTGTGCTCCTATGTCGAACCAATTGTCGGAAGTAATTTCAATACTTGTAACAGATTTAAATAATTTGTCCATAGCACAAGATATTTGACTAGGATCTAAATAGTAATAATCTGTCCCACTAGGTTTTGAACAAGTTGTTCGATAGATTCCTCCATTAAAAAGTTCATGTCCTATCATTTTATTTATATTTTTGGCCAACAGTACATGGCCTTGAATGAATTATTTATTATCGATTTTTCAAATAAGTAATGAGTTGCTTTTGATAAATTTCTTGTTTTCTTACTATTTCTACAATCAGTGTTCCCATTTAACGAGTTAATCGTATCTTCCAATGTCTGTGTTCCTGTATTTTCACCAATGTTACATTCTGTAATATATTGCATATGATAATCATTTTCAAAGCCACAAATATAATTATAATTATTCGGGTTTTCTATAAATTGTTTTACATGATTAAAGTATTTAGGAATTTTTTCAAACATTTCAGATATATTTTCTCCATAATCATTTATCCAATACGGTTGTTCCGCATATAATATATCATTTTTTTCATTATAATATTTATGCATATATTTATTTATTTTGTCTTTATTTTTCTTGCGATAATCTTGCATGTAACTATTGACATTATTTTCAGTAGTCATTTATAAGAGAAAAATTTTGTTAATATTTTTCATAAGAAAACATATATTTAATCAAAAATTCATTCCACAACTTATCCTTTTTATTGTTAATTTTCTGTGGCTTGTGATTTGAGTCTAATTCAGGTAACGCTATGAATTTGTTTATGAAATATTTATGTGATACATTATTTCTATAACCACTTGCATATAAAAAGCTAAGCAAATATGGATATTTTTGAATTATTTCATCTTTAGTAGTAGCATTAAGAGATGTATAAAAATTAGGTTTAATTACAATTCGATAATTATGAACTAATTTCTCAACATATTTCATTTTATCTACGTGCTTAATAAATAATTTCTTATTTTGTTTATTAATTACATGAAAATTACAATTAACGCATTGTGGTACATGAGCTGAATTATCGAATGAATATTCTAGACACTGTCTACATTTTTCATAGACTTGTTCATCAATATCTATAACCCGAGCATCTGGAATACTAAAAATTTCATTTATTTAATTAATTTTTTAACACTGGAGTAATAATAATTGAACATTTATTAATACGTTGTTGAAATCTTTCACGATCTACAGCATATAGATGCCAAATACCTTTACGACTTGCTCTATAAGCATAATTCCAAGTAAACATATAATATATTTTAACATTATCACTAAATCTAACACTTAAAAACCTCTTAGCGCTCCTAGAAAAAATTCTGGAGTTATTGTATTTTTTTCAGTAACTGATTCCTCAACTACTGGTGTCTCAGTAACTGATTCCTCAACTACTGGTGTCTCGGTAACTGATTCCTCAATAGACTCTTCAGTAACTGATTCCTCAACTACTGGTGTCTCAGTAACTGTTTCCTCAACCGATTCTTCGTTATTAGCAACTGCGACTGATTCTACGTCTGATTCACTTTCAAAATTCGTATACAAATACTTTTCTATTGCTATTACTCGAACATTTGTATCTTTAACAGTGTTACTAATATCTTCAATCTGTGTTCTCAATGGATTTGAATTATCATTTGTCATATCTAGTTGATTTATTAAGTTTCTACAAACGTTTAAATCGTCGTTATTAAGCTTTTCAATTAGTTTAACTATACGTCTTAAGATAAACGCACATTCTGACAGTTTCTCCTTATTCGCCATTTATTAGAGAAAAATTAATTTGATTTGAAAACAATATCCCAATGAATTTTATTATGAAAGTCTTCCAAAAATTGTTGACTATACCGTTTCCAATAATATGATAATACAGTCCAATCTAATTTGTCCTGAAACTCTCTAATAAACTCTTCATCTAAGTTTGGTTGATACGATATTTCAATAAAGTCAAGTTTATCCTTAAACATTGTAATAAAATCTAAACTTAAATTCTTTCTGGTTGAAATTATGTGCCATGGAAGTTTTTCAGCATATTTAGTCATAAAGTATTCACTTAAATTTTTTCTTTTAGCAACAACATTAAAGTCAATATACTCAATCATATCTTCTAAAAAGTCATCACTTAAATTTTCATGACTTCATATTTCGGGCCAATCTACCTTATGTAAATACCTCATACAGATATCTTCACTCAAATCTTTTCGCTTTGATAATATAGTAAAATTCACATACTCTTCGTATTTTACAATATGATTCTCATCAAAATCATAACGACCTGATATTTCATCCCACTTAACTTTACTATGATCAATTTCCATTGGAAAACCATAATCATTCACAAACTCAACAAAGTAAATATGTGAAAGACCTGTTAGAAAACTATCAATCAATCGAAGTTGCAAGTACTGACTCATCATTTATTAGATAGAAATTATACGTTTATAATTTTTGTTATCTCAAACAATAGTTCGTTTTGAGAAAGATGTGTTTCAAAATGATTTCCATAATATCTAATATCAATAGTTTCTTTAATTTTGTTGTATAAATTAATACTGTTTGGATTATACTCAAGTCTAAGTATAACTACCATGTCTGGATATACAGTTCTTAGCATCTTGATGCGATTATTAGCTTTACACTTTTGAACTCTAAGCACATAATAAGGATATTCCCACATGTGATTTTTTTCAATAAGTATAAACTGATGATGTTTGTTTGTATTGTTTGGTTTAGAAACTACATCACGCTGTATTTCATCAACCTTTTCTGCTAAAGATTCTACTTTACTTTTCAGATTGTTTACTATAGCCTTGTACTTGGACTCTATCTTGTATTCTCCATATTTTCTTATTGATGGTAAGACTTCAGAAGTAACCCACCGCTTAAATTCTTTTGCTTTTGGAAGTTTAGAAGATAGTATTAGTGAATATAAACCTGATTCATTAACATATACAGTATTTGGTTGGTTATTAAAGGGGGTCGCGTTTTGCGACGCCCTTATAAATTCATATATTGTACGGTCTTCTCTATCAATATGCTTAATAATTGCATCTCTTGAATTTGTATATCCCAATATCTCAGCAACATCTTTTGCTTTGAACCAAGGATTGTTATCTTTATCTGCTAGATAATTGATTTTATTATTATTGAATATTATGTTGTTGTTTATAAGGTCTACAACTGATTCCATTTATTACAAATAAAATTTGTTAATATGTTATACTATTAAAATGATTCATAGTTTTTATATACATTTTGCCACCTGGTTTATATAAATACTCTTTTATTAATCTTTGCAATGATATTATTTTATTGTATTTACTTAATAATCTGTTATATTCATCACTAGGTATCTTGTCTTTAAATTCAGTTAAAAATTCTATTATGAAAATATAGTTTTTGTAAGGTATAATTTCCCAATCAACTTTATCTTGAAACTCTCTAAAAAAATCTTCTGATAATTTTTGATAATATGATATTTCTTTCCAGTTAACTTTATCTTGAAACTCCCTAACAAAAGGTTCTGATAATTTTTGAAATCTTGATATATTATACCAGTTAACTTTATCTTGAAACTCTCTAATAAAAGGTTCTGATAATTTTTGAGATCCTGATATACATACCCAATCAACTTTATCTTGAAACTCTCTAATAAAAGGTTCTGATAATTTTTGACGTGATATGTAATACCAATGAACTTTATCTTGAAACTCTCTTATAAAAGGTTCTGATAATTTTTGATAATATGATATTTCTTTCCAGTTAACTTTATCTTGAAACTCTCTAATAAAAGGTTCTGATAATTTTTGAAATCCTGATATTGCTTTCCAGTTAACTTTATCTTGAAACTCTCTAATAAAAGGTTCTGATAATTTTTGAAATCCTGATATTGCTTTCCAGTTAACTTTATCTTGAAACTCTCTAATAAAAGGTTCTGATAATTTTTGAAATCCTGATATTGCTTTCCAGTTAACTTTATCTTGAAACTCTCTAATAAAAGGTTCTGATAATTTTTGAGATCTTGATATACATACCCAATCAACTTTATCTTGAAACTCTCTAATAAAAGGTTCTGATAATTTTTGAGATCTTGATATACATACCCAATCAACTTTATCTTGAAACTCTCTAATAAAAGGTTCTGATAATGTTTGATATGTTGATATTCGCACCCAGTTAACTTTATCTTGAAACTCTCTAATAAAAGGTTGTGATAATGTTTGAGATCCTGATATTGCATAAGGTTCTGATAATGTTTGAAATCCTGATATTGCATTCCAGTTAAATTTATCTTGAAACTCTCTAATAAAAGGTTCTGATAATTTTTGACGTGATATGTAATACCAATGAACTTTATCTTGAAACTCTCTAATAAAAGGTTCTGATAATGTTTGAGATCTTGATATATTATGCCAGTTAACTTTATCTTGAAACTCCCTAATAAAATCTTCTGATAATTTTTGAGATCTTGATATATTACGCCAGTTAACTTTTTTATGGTTTATATTTAAATCCATGGCTTTAGCAAAGTTAATATGATCCATATTATACAAGTAATCATCTATACAGCGTAATGTCCAGTAATCCATTTATTACGAAATAATTTTGTTAATAGTTTTATGTAGATAAGATTGTGATGACGTTTTGCTCAGACACGTGTCTGAGCAAGATTCTCATGATCTGACTTGTCTGCGATAGACTCCAGTCTGTGACTATACAATATTCTTTGCATCAACCCAAGAATTATGAGTATTATCAAACCCTAACCATTTTACATATGCTTTATTACCTTTACGTTTAATTACTTTCTCAACCAAATATACGTCATCTCTAGCAAAATTTAATTCTTGTTCATAGAAGCAACCTCTTAATTCTTGCTCTTTATAATCTTTCAAATGATAAGTTATTGGATTCGAATATATTATTTTACACACAGTGAATATCTCATTTGACCAATTAGGCGTATAACCTTTCTCAAAAACTGTTTTATATTTAGATACTCTAACTTTATCGCCAATTTGATACTTGGGTTTATAATTAGGAATTTCTTCTTGAAACAGAGGTTTTAATTTTTCTTCATTCTTTTTCTTTGATGCTTCAATGGGTGTCATTTTTATCGTACTATGTTTTGTATGATTGTAAGTATTTATTAGCACAGGTAACATGTCAAGCCACTTGTAATTACCATTAATTGTAAATTGTTTCTACATTTTTTCTTTCAAAGTTCTATTAACACGTTCTACTACACTTGCTTTTCTTTCTGAATATGTTGAATAATGGTTAATATTATTTTCTTTCATTAACGCTTGAAAATTTTTATTGTAAAACTCTAAGCCTTGATCAGTTTGAAGATTTTTCGGTACTCGTTTCACTAGTCGCAGACTTAAGTCTGCTTCATCTGACGCTAAAATTGATTTAAATGCGTTTGTTATACTGTTACCAGTTTTATTCTCAACAGGTTTTGCCCACAAATATTTAGAAAACACATCAATTACAACTAATAAATATTTATAACCTTTATTCACTCTTGAATATGGAATCATCTCAACTAAATCAGCTTGCCACAAATCATCAATACCATATGTTATTACTTTACGTGTTGGAAAATTTCGTCTTAGTGGTTTATGTAACTCGCTTGCAATTTGTTCTCTAGCGTTATTACTTAATTTTTTTTTATAAACTTTGATTTCTTTGAACCACATTGGGAACACTTTGCCTGTAACATAGGTCGAACATTTTTAGTTACTGTTTTAGTAACGCTAGTTGAATTTGTTTGAGACTTACATTTAAGACAATATATTAATTCAGCCATTTATTAATTAAAAAATTGGTCTGTGACTACTCCAAGAGTCTATTAATTGTATCATGATTTAAATTTGTTGTGTTGATCACACTTTCAGCAAATATTTGGAATACATTGTTATATGTTTTAACGAAATCAAGAAAATCTTCCTTGGTTAATTCTGATTTTTTATTAATTGCGCTATAGTTAACGTTTACTATTTTATTAGTGTTATTAGCAAATACCTGAAATAAATCATTTACTGCTTTATGTAAATGCAAAAAAAGTGTTGTTATTTTTCTATTAATTGATTCATTTTGTGCTTTGTTTAAATCATTTTTAGTGTTTTCCAATTTTTTATTAAGTGTATTATACTTTAAATTTATAAATCTGTAACAGTCAGTGCGTTTGGGTAGTGAACCGCACTGTCGTTGACGTATTGAACTATTACCCGGACAACCACAGAAAGAATAATGAAATTTATACTTACCTGTGTCACTACGCCGCCTGGGTAGACACACTGCTGTAGAATCGGATAATGGGTGCACACACGAAAGAACGAAACAAGTTGATAAAAATATAAATATAATTAAAGATTAATAAATAACAAAATCTAAGATATTAATATAATTTCGAAAGTGCGACTGTTCGCTTCCACGACCGAATCGAGAATCCTCTCTGCTGGAAACGCACAGTCTTTGCAAGCTGGTTCATTTGACCACGTTAACAATTTTCGGCCGGTAAGTTTCCGCGGTTCTACTAGAATTTACGTGTGCGGAAACTCGCCAGCCACGAGTCAGCGAGTGCAACGAACACGGTGCACCATAAACAGAAAATTAATAAAATTTCCGAAGGCACACAAGTGGTTGTTACACTGCCTCCCCCTTTGAACTCAACTGTATAAAACCAATACAGTTGAGCACAAAGAAGCAAATGAACCAACTTACAATCTACTTAACTACTCTAAACTAACAATGGCTACATTTCAATTCTCTACAAGTAAACTTAATGTCCCTACTGAACTACACTTGATGACTGAATGAACTAAGGCACTACATGCTGACGGAGCGGACCGACATCGGCTGGCGGATCGGTGGCGTACGCAGGAGGGTGAATCGCTATCTGTTGGAGGCTCGGGTACATGCTTAACGTGGACCCGATGTTGGTCGTGTCCGTCGCCGGGGTGGCACGGTCTGTCGTCTCGGCGCTCTGTTGTTGGATGAGGTTGACCAAATACCGCGTCGTCATTGCATCCCATAGGCTCGCCAACAGGAACCATCTGCGTTGGGGCTGGTTGTTTGCTGCCCTCCTCAAACTAAACATGTTTAGTATGACTGAGCATACGTACCGTATCACATTATATAGAGTGTATAGGAGCATAAATACACTGAACAGATTCCCGGTATATGACAGGAATCCCCAAACTTCTGCTGCCGCACCCCAAGCCATCTTCACGAACTCCTTTTGACTGAAGACGTTGGGGATGTGGAGGTCTTGTCCATCAGTTTCTGCTCCTATCACTCGACGCGTCATGATGTTCGTTACGGCACGCCGCTCGTTCGGGAAGAGCAGTGTTTGTTGAAACGCAGCCATATCCTGTTGGGTGTAAACACCGTGTGCGCTTATGGGTGCAATCTTGGTCATAGGGATCGCTTCGCTAGCGTCATTAGCGTCCAGTGTCGTTGGATCAGGTTGTGTTCTGCGTAGGTCTGGATCCAACTCCAACCACTTGCCCTCTAAGTGGAACATAACTGGAAGTTGGTTCCCGCAGTCGACTTGCGTGCCATGGTCCTGGATTATGTGTGTAATGGGTGCCATGAACTTGCTTATGTTCTTGTACGTGATCGGCAGTTCTTGGTAGCACGAAGTCGTTTTCCGATAGTCTACGACTTTCGGGCTACATTTTATCACATACAGGACCTCGCCCATTACTCGCCCCATGTGTCCTGATGCTTCTTTCACTAAGCCGCTTACCACGTCGGGGTTCTCTAGGGCTAGCATGATACGGTTCCGCAGGATCTGTTCTCTTAGATGACACCGTTTTAATATAGCATCATACACTAAATCCTTAGCCTGTTGTTTAAATGCTATTTCCAAAAACAATAGTTTGCTAAGGACTTGTGTCATCAAGTCCGTATTTTGGCTCACTCTTCTAGATTTCTTGAAGTAGAAGCCTAGAGAGGATTCCGTGATAATTAGAAGTCGATTCTGCTCAGTCCGCCAAGCTGGTTGGTGGCAGAGCAGCTCCTGTCGAACTAATCGGAGGGCGAAAACCGTATCTTGAGTCTCTACGACGACATACTTTGTGGTGTTGTTAATAGTTAGCGCCACAGCGGCTCCTTCATACAGGACGTCGATCCCCTCAGCCGAACATCGGTCATTGACTTGGGTTTTCCAGGTTACTTCACCCGCCAGATCATCGAAACAGTAAGTATCGGTGTAAGTACAAACGGTTCCGGATCGTAGCCGTACGGTATTCTCTTCGACATCTGCGATGGTGAGGTAATCCGACAATTTTATAGTAATCGCCGCGCTGACAATGACGTCTTTGTAGGTGGTGCCTTGCTGCGTATATTGAACCCCAGAACAACGTCCACTAGGTTCCAAGTGACCGGCTATCGTTGTTGACACTTCTGTGGTCCCGTTTACTAGTAATCCAGATACAATTCCGGCTCCCAGGCCGTTGAGATCGATTCTTTGGAAACGGTGAGCCTCTAGACATCGTTCTCCCTTTACTAGATGCACATACCGTGCCAGACCCCCTGAGACTGCACTAGTGTGGGAATGCATACCACAGTGTTCAATTAGTTGTCGAACTGTCACAAGACAGTTAAACACGTGTATTTCCGAGTAGCGTCGTTCTTGTACTAACTGGATCTTGGTGGTGGTCTCGGTCGAATCCTTCATGGGGTCTCGACAAGGCTGTACGTCCAGTAGGGATATCCTTGATATCTCCGAGTCGGTGTCTGCACAGTTATATGCTATTAGTCCAGTATAACTTACAACTAATATAATACTAAGTATTCTAACGCTATACATGATTCAGATTCTATTCGACCGGATCCAAGAGTGGTCTGGGACAGCTCCGCGACTCCTTGTGGCGTAGCGGGCGTTTTGTGGCGGTGTATTTTCTTCTACCGTCGAATAGGAGTCTGAGGATGTCGAGGTTTGCAAGGTGGAGTCTATCGCCTCAGGAGATTTGGTAACTACTGTTAAGGAACTGTTATCTGAAACTGGCAAATTATTAGCATGTGTTACGATATTCTGTTGCTGGGCCGGCTTATGCCATGGTATAATAGGCGTAATCCCTTCTTGTCCGTTTAACAGTTCAACCGTCTTAGGCGAGTCGACATAATCGAGTGGGGGTGTTAAGTCAACGTCATTTATTGACATGTAACAGGGTTTTAATCTGTTAACATGTACGGTCATTTGTCTTCGTCCATAAATTTCTTTTATGACAGCGTTTACTTCACGCAACTCAATTATGCGATACGGTCCTGACCATTTCTTTGCCAATTTCGCACTAGTGCCCACTTTAACTGTTGGAGTAAATAGGAACACCCTGTCACCTACTTTAAATTTAACATCGCCACTTTTTTTGTTAAAAGTTCGATGTACACGATCTATGTTTTTATCCAACTGTTCTCGGGCCTTGGCGTGTGCGATCTTTAACCGTTGTATCATTTCGCTCGCATAATTGAGATCTGTGTCATAACGCATCTTAAAGGGGCGAAATATTTCGTCAAATGGTAACTCTATGTCTCGTCCATACATAAGGAAAAATGGAGTTTCTCCAGTCATAGAATGGACAGTACTGCAGAAGGCAGACACGGCAAACGGTAAACACTCATCCCAGTCAGTATGGCTCGAATTTACATAGTGCGACAGTATATCCTTCAATGTCCTGTGACTACGTTCTATAATACCATTAGTCTGTGGTCGAAATGCGGTCGTGTGTAATCGTTCTATTTGTAATATTTGACAAATTTCTTTCATAAGTTTAGAAAGGAAATTTGTACCAAGGTCGGTCAGTAATTGTCGAGGTGTCCCATGACGTAAGATTATGCCCTTTACAAAAGTTTTAGCGACAGTATAAGCGGTTTGATCCTTCAAAGGAAATGCCTCTAGATAACGAGTTGCGGCATCCTGTACTGTCAGGATGTATTTATTACCTGAGTCAGTAGTAACTAACGGACCAACTACATCCATAGCAATGCGTTCGAACGGTCGAGTGACGGGATTAAACTTTTTTAAAGGGGCCGGTTTCAAATGAGGAGACGTTTTCCGTTGTGCGCACGACATACACTTCTTTACATAGTCCTGAACGTCGGAACGGAGATTTGGCCAAAAGAATCTTGAATTTACTTTTTCGAAGGTTTTCTCCGTTCCACAATGACCTGATAAAGGTGAGTCATGGCACGCTTTCAAAATTGGTTTCCGAAATTTGGCAGGCACTACTAGGCGATCTTCATAGCGTTCATCGTCCGACTTACGATAAACATGTCCGTCGTCATCAAAATAAAAGTCACAGTGGGGTTGGTCACGGATTTTATCTAAGTAGGTCGCAACTTGAGCATCTATTCTTTGTTCGGCCTTCATGACATCGCGATCCCATATCACTGGCTCGTAATGCTTCTGATGAAACATAAGCCGTACGGGCTTGATACGCGAGAGAGCGTCTGCATTAGTATGCTTCTTACCAGGACGATAATTAATTTCGAAATCATACTCTGATAAGAGCAATGACCATCTGATCAGTCTGCTTGATGGCTCCGATGTTTTCATTAACCATTTAAGTGGCTGATGATCAGTATACACTATGAACTTATGACCATACAAGTAAATTCTGAAAAGTTTAATACTCCATACTAATGCAAGGCACTCTCTTTGCGTAGTATCGTAGTTACGTTCAGCCGAACTGAGTTGTCTACTCGCATATGCCACGGGAAACTCATGACCCTCGTACACCTGACACAACACAGCACCTATCGCGTAAGCGGAAGCATCGGTACAAAGTATAAAAGGTTTTTTGGTATCCGGATATTTCAAAGTGGGCGATTTTGTCAAAAGACTTCGTAGCGTATTAAACGCTTCATTTGCTTCCGCTGTCCAGGAGAATTTACAATTTTTCTTAGTTAGAGCGGTCAATGGTAAAGCTACATTTGCAAAATTTGGAATAAACCGTCTATAAAAGCCAATTAACCCTAAAAATGATCTAATTTCGGTAACGTCACGTGGGACTGGAAATTCTTCTACTACTTTTATTTTGTCCGGATCAGGCTTCACGCCGTCTTTACTGACAATGTGTCCGAGATATTTTGTTTCGCTCATCATGTATTTACATTTTTCAGGATTTAATGAGAGGTTAGCTTCTCTAAGGCGATCAAAAATTAATTTTAATTTTTCAATATGTTCATCCAAACTATCAGAGCTGAAACATATAATATCGTCCAGGTACACAAAACAGTGTGAATCCGTTAATCCAGCCAAAACGGTGTACATCAGTCGCTGCCAAGTACTGGGGCTATTGATTAGTCCAAATGGCATCCGGTTACATTCATAGTGACCCCAAGGTACGGAAAAAGCGGTCTTTTCTTTATCTCGCGGGTCCATCTCTACTTGCCAGTAACCTTTCGCCAAATCTAAAGTGCTAAAACGAACGGCTTTTCCTAATTGATCCAACGTGTCTTGTAAATTTGGAATGGGAAAGTAGTCGCGTTTAGTAATTTTGTTCAATTCGCGATAATCTATACAAAATCTAAATGAACTTTCCCCATTGCTTAATTTGTTCTTCTAAACTGTCTGACGTTGGGTCGCCGTCGAGACAGGTTTGGTGTTTAAAGGACACGACTTATCATCCGCACGGTGACCGACTTTAACGCAGTTATAACATAATATCTGCTTAGGTTGAGGACACTTTTTCGATATGTGGTCAGTACTACCACAGTTAAAGCAACGACCTCTCATATTGTGGTATCGCTGATCCGTGCGTAACACTGTGTTCTTCTTTGGTGTTATTTTACGGTGGGATTCCGAAGGTGTAACTACTGATGCAACCCGTGTGCCTTTATTATTTTGAGACGAACTCAACGCGCGGACATGTGCTTTATGTGCGTCGGCTTTCGTTTCACGATAAAGACGCGCTAAGACCTCCTCGCAATGCTCCGCGTACGGTAATGCCTCCTCAACAGTTTCAAATTGCCGAATTCTACTAACTTCATTTGCTAATTTAGTATCCAGGCCCTCGAAAAATTGTTTAATCATCATCGTCTCGCGTTTTATTCGATTTCGCAAGCTCGTCAAATCGCTGCCATCTGACACAGGAAACAGTTTTGCGGCTGCAATTTCCAAACGTAATGCGAATTTTTGCAGTGGTTCATCTTTTCTACGGAAAATTTTGAAGAATTCCTTTTCGGCTATTGCAAAATCTGTTTTCTTTCCAAATAATTTAACTAACCATTCACGAATACTAATAATTGAATTTGGCCGTTTATCTACCGGAAGTGAATAAAAGCAATTTTGAGGTTCCCCTTTTAATTTCAATTTTATGGCCGTAACCACCTGACTATCGGTCCATCTATAACATTCGGCTACCGTCGCTACATTATCTAGAAAGGCTTCCAGATCAGGACCACCGGAATAAGTATCAATCGTTTTAAGGGCTGATATAGACGTCGGGTCAGTAAATGCTTGTCTCGCTTGTGGAGAACTGGTTTGTATCGGTTGTTCTGTAGGTAGACCAATATATGGTTTATAATTTGGGAGGTGATATGAAAAAGGTGCCATATGAAGTTCTGGTGGTGGGACACGGGACGGGCCAGGTTGCGTTAAATATTCATAAGGATAATAATAGGGCATTGTAACTGGAGGAGCGGTCGGATTCTCTACTGTTGTCGTAGTCGTAGTGGTTGAATATACCACCGTCGTGGAAGTAAGCGGATTAAGAACAGTCGTCGTAGTCGTGGTTGGAGTTACTACGTCCGTGTGATTTACCATTTTGGTTTTGTGTCAAACTAATTCAATCGATCGTTTGCTTATCTAGTAATAACAATTTGTTTTTTACTAGATCCTACCGACTGCGCCAATTGTAACAGTCAGTGCGTTTGGGTAGTGAACCGCACTGTCGTTGACGTATTGAACTATTACCCGGACAACCACAGAAAGAATAATGAAATTTATACTTACCTGTGTCACTACGCCGCCTGGGTAGACACACTGCTGTAGAATCGGATAATGGGTGCACACACGAAAGAACGAAACAAGTTGATAAAAATATAAATATAATTAAAGATTAATAAATAACAAAATCTAAGATATTAATATAATTTCGAAAGTGCGACTGTTCGCTTCCACGACTGAATCGAGAATCCTCTCTGCTGGAAACGCACAGTCTTTGCAAGCTGGTTCATTTGACCACGTTAACAATTTTCGGCCGGTAAGTTTCCGCGGTTCTACTAGAATTTACGTGTGCGGAAACTCGCCAGCCACGAGTCAGCGAGTGCAACGAACACGGTGCACCATAAACAGAAAATTAATAAAATATCCGAAGGCACACACGTGGTTGTTACAAATCTCTCAGTGCTATCTGAAAATTCCTTTATTTTTAAATTATTCTCATTAAATTTTGTTGTTATTAAAGCATTTATTTTACTTGTTTCTAAATGAACTTGCTGAATTTTATTCTCATATTCACCAATAATTCTTGACACAAAACCTTTTGTACAAGCATCTGTGTCTTCTTCAGGATCTTGTGTGTTGCATAATCTCTTGTTTTGAATATCATAATTACCATCACTTGTTAATTTGAAACCAATTCCTGACTCGCCTTTTACACCTCTTGAAAATATTTGATTATTAGAGTAATCATCACTCTTACCAAACTTGTTTAATACCATTTATTACACTAAAATGTTCCCGCTTCTTTTTTGTTTTTTTTTTCTTCTAGTTCTTCTTCTATATTCATGATTTCATTTCCAACATTGTCATTACCAGCGGTTTGTTCAGCTTTAAGGAAATTTAAACGTTTTTCTAGTTCGCTAATAGTGTTCCAATAAACATATTCTTTTTCCTTGTTGTTATATTTTTTAAATCCTTTTCCTGTTTTCGGTGTTGAAGTTAGGTCTTCCAATGAGTGATACTGCGATACAGGTGTTGTCGGCGTAGTTGGTATATCTGAAATATCGGATAAATCTTCTGTTTGAGGAAATTCTGGTGACTTTGCTCTAGCTTCGTCATACAATTGTTGTCTTTGTTTTTTACGTGGAGATTGTTTTTTGCTTGGAGATTGATCCTTATATTTCTCCCAAATAGGTTTAATAATTTTGTTATATTTGTTGCTTCTACTTGCTCTCGGTTTAGACGGATCATCAACTCTTTGTATACAACCGCTATGTATTAAAATTTTCTTGTAATTTTCTAGATCCTCTGGTGTGTAATCTTTAGGTTCTTTTTCAGTTAATAAACTCCATATACCATGTGTAGATGGAACTTTAAATTCAACTATTTTCTCATCTTCACCAACCTTGTGGATATTAATATTATCACGATCATACGTTACTAGCACGTTTTTACTACCAATTTTACCGCTACTTCTATTAATACCAAAAGTTTCATCTATGTTTGATTTGACTGTTTTTGTAAGATACTTATCTCCTAATGTTTCATCACCTAACGCTCTATCTCTTGATGTTCCCGGTTGAATTTCATCAATACTCAGATGTGGCCTTTTGTATAGTTTTTTCTGTTGAAAATTATCTTGTATTTGTTTCAATATTTTAGTTTGTTCTTTACCACTTTCTGTTTGATTTAGTATGGCATTTTGTAATGGTACTAGAGCGTTTGTAATAGGTTCGTATTGTTTTAGTAATTTTTCGTGTTTAATAGAATGGCCTTCAGTTCGTTTAATGTAAGCTGCTTTAGCTTTGTTGAATGATTCTCTATACTCCTTTACTTTTTTCTCATCCATTTATTACATTAAAATTACCGTTCATGTTCCATGTTGATGTTTCATGTTCTATGTTTCATGTTTCATGTTGATGTTTTATGTTCATGTTCCATGTTGATGTTTCATGTTCTATGTTTCATGTTTCATGTTGATGTTTTATGTTCATGTTCCATGTTGATGTTTCATGTTCTATGTTTCATGTTTCATGTTCTATGTTTCATGTTTCATGTTTATACTAAAAGCACCTCATTGAAGTTTCGACTGTATTTACCGTTGCTTACATCTTTTTCTAAATTTATTACAAGAAAATCATACTTCATTTTCCAACAAAAAGTACATAACTGTCTAAACGTTTCAAAAGACATATCTGTTCCAACATGATCATCATAGATATGTTTCAAATTAGTATTGTCGTTATGTTTAAAAACAATAAGCAAATTTAAATTATCACGTATCATTTGTTTAGGTATACGACTATATGTTTGACAAAGGTAAAAGCAACTTATTCTTTTATGTCTACCTCTATGGAAATATTCCTCTATTACTTTCTGTTTGTCGCTAGCAACGTCGTCAAATATAATTACTGATAATGGTGGGATTTCTTCAACTCGTAATACATCATCTGAATTATTATATGTGAAGAAACCAATTTTATACTGTTTCTTAATATGTTTATTTATTTCACTTACATAATTTTCAAGATACTTGTATAGTGGTTGATTTAAAGATTTTGAGTAAATGTAGATATTACTATAGATTAAACTGTTTTTATTATCAGTCAATATTCGAATTAAAATATTTGTTTTACCACAATTTAATGAACCTACTATTCCAGCTCTAATTATATTAGGATAATATTTATAATACTGTATATTTTCTTGTTCTATAACACATTTTTGCAACCCGTTACCAAGTTTTTTTATTTTAAAATTGTTGCAGACCATTTATTTATAAAAATTATTCTTTCCTTACCATGTTATCACCAGGACTATATGCTACAAATGAGTCATTCGCAATAAGACAGTGAATCATCGTGTTTGTTGGTGCTTGTTTTTCAAATGTGAATTTAATTGTAAGATTTGTAGGTCCTTCTTTAATAATTCCACTCTTATACGTTAAATCAAACACAAACAAGGGATACTTTTTAATAAAATCTTGTTTCTTAATAATGTTATTCAGTAGATCTGCATCTTTATTGGGATAGTACGTTTTCTTAAGATCTCAATACATTGAATACAATCTGCTATACATGTTTAATTTTATATTCAAATCCATATCTTCTACAGGATAATATTCAACTTCACTAAACAATAATCTTATGTTTTCTACATCACAAAAATCAAATTCTGAATTATTTTTCGTAAAGTCAAATTGTCTATTGGTTTGTAAAGCAACAATAACATATTGAGGTCTTTTAGATAAAGTGGTAATGGACCAAGAATAATTTTTGGATTGTGCCAAGAATGTTGGGTGATTTGTATAGGACCAGTCCAAGTATGGTATTGTTAAATATTTATTTGATTCAATTAATTTATTGATTTTGATTTTCTCATCTATGATTGGTGTAATATGAGGCATTTCACAAATTATATCGGTTAAATGAATTTTCAAATCTTTATCTTTTACTTTATTTCTCGATGCCTCTGTGGTAACAATTAAACAATTTGCGTCACTGGTATTTCTTAAAAACTCTATTGATTGTGATACTCTCAACACAGGTTTATTATAATTTTCAAATAGTGAAAATATTTGTTTAACTGGTACACTTATTGAAAAATAGCCATCATCAGTAATTAAATTGGAACCATCCCAACCTTCAAGAATATAATTATTTAGTGCAACACATAATCCTTTCAATAAAATATTATAGCCTGGACTGTTTACTTCTTGTACTACTTTATTATTAATTTTGTACACTATATCACTAAACATGTGCATATAACCATTTTTCACAAATTTTATATTTTTGTAATCATCTTTTAAGTCAACATCTGTACAAGTAATTTGACCATTCAAAATAATATTACTGTTAGCTGTATCAAACTGAGCATCTTGACTATTAATATTAATAGTTGTACGTCTATTTGTATCATTTATATAATCTTTCAGTTGTGGGTAATATTTATGATAGTCATATTTTTCTATTATTTGTTTCTCACTTTTCGGAGCACCAGTGAACACTAGTGATGTACTCATTTATTTAGTAAAAAATAGTGCTTATTTAATTTTTCGAATCTCAAATTGTACTTCTACATATTCGCCTCTAAAATCGATGTATTCACCATGCTGATCTTTTAATTCTAATTTAATGTAATCTATAAAATTTCTACCTTTTAACAGGTAACGATCCAAATTTTTAGGTATAAATACAATATCATAACCTGGATTAACTGTAATATAAAAATCACTAATAATGTCAGTTTGTTTTGAGTTTACGTATTGACCTATAGCTAGGGGACAGTGAATGTTAATAGATTTAATTTTGAAAATATCAATTTCGTTATCTGAAATATATTTCTTGTTTGCTTCAGTTGTTTGTTTGTTAAATCCTAATAAATTTAATATAGAAGTATCATCTA
The DNA here is from genome assembly GCA_035578165.1 of Stenolophus ochropezus. Classification (NCBI taxonomy): domain Eukaryota; kingdom Metazoa; phylum Arthropoda; class Insecta; order Coleoptera; family Carabidae; genus Stenolophus; species Stenolophus ochropezus. The sequence goes on along the minus strand of JAQOWZ010000083.1, from coordinate 667,631 downwards.
TAAAAATTGAATACGGTGGTTCTATTTCACATTTAAAGGTATTAGTATTGGGTGTTAAAACGAAACCATCGCCAATTTTTTCTTCAAAAATATCTTTTATATGATAAACAGAATACGTACCATCTTCAATAATAAATGTTACAAATTTACTGTTTTTAATAATTGTAAGTGTGTTATTTTTTAACTTTTTCGAAACATTGGGTATTTTAAAATTTGATTTAAATTTTCTTATACATATTTCATATTCACCATCACTGATATCTAGCGGTGGATAAAATTTTGCTTCTAACACAGATGAATCTAAGTTTGCAGAATTATTCAGTTTAAATATTCCGCTCTCCATTTATTTATCTAAAAATCTTAAGTATAATTTACCACATATTGCTTGATCATATTTCTGGTAACTGTCATAATTATAATATATATTTGCTTTACCTGAACTATTAAAGTATTTTATTAATTTCTTTTCTGGGTTAACGTTGCCGAACGAATCAAAATAATATATATTATTATTTATCTTCTTATAAGCAATCCAATGAGTACCAGGTCTTGAGTTTGAGTCTAGATTTACAATACCAGTTTCGTTTTTATTTATTTTCTTAGGTAATGTGTCATCCATAAATACACCTCTAAAATATGGAATTTTTAACTGTTTAGCGTAATTTATTAGTTCAATATCGGATAATGCTTTATTTGAAATTTTTATTTTTTTTTAGACTTGTTCCATTCAACATCACCTATTGAAAACATTCCTTTACCAGTTTTCTTAACACCTGAACCTTTTTTTCCTTCAATTGCTTTATTGTGACGTTTAGCCTCTTCAAGCATTTTATTTTGATATTGTTTTTTATGTACTGCTTGAGTTATACCTGCTGCTCCACCAGCAGCGGCTCCTAATGCTGCTATAATTGGCAATAAAGGTATAATGCCACCTCTTTTAATTTGACTTTGTGATAATTTTAAAGTTACTCCTTTACCGTCTTTTTTTGCTTTTTCAATTTTATTAATTTGAGCTTGCGTGAGTGATAGTTTAACAGAACCTTTCAAATCTTCATTCTTTAAACGAACTGAAACAGTGTCTGTTGCGTTGGCAATTTTCTTTTGTTGATTTTCAGACAAACTCACACCATATTGTATATATGACATTTTAACTGATTTATTACTAGAAAAATTATTATTTAAACCCATACCCATTTTACGTTTAGCTTTCATAATATTTGTAACTGACCATGCCGCGGTTTTTTCACCCAGGGAAGAATCTTTACTGTTAACTCTGTCCCAAGCCTTGTATTCTAATATTTGATCTGCTTTATTTCTATTGGGTACATCTTTATACTGAGAATATGCAATATCGTGTTCCCTGCATGCTTCATCTAAAGGATTTACACCTCTATCTCCTCGAGCTAATCGTTTCTTTAATTTAGTTCCCGGCCCACAATAATTGTAACCCGGTACATGCGCTTCAAATGGCAAATTATTTATTAAATTATTCACAATACCTGATCCTTTCTTTCTCATTTATAAATGGAAGAATATTTAGAAAAGAGAAAATACGTTTACCGTAAAAGTTATAAACTTTATAGTAATATGAATATTGCACTTCATATTGGTGAGGTAATTTTTGCGGGAGGTAGTTTATCTGCTTTTGCGTTTGTGCCTTTAGCTGCTTTATCTATTGGTAGTCCGGTTTTAATGGGTCTTAATGAAATATTAAACATTAAAGAAAAAATGATTGAGTTTAAAAAGTGTTATAAATTTTATAGAGACATGGTATTATTGTTAAAATCTGGTAAAATTAGTGAAGTTGAAATATACGATAAAGAACGTGAATTTTTAGATAATATTACTTATTTTGCTGTAGAAAAATATTTAAAAAAGAAAAAATTAAATGGTTATGCAACTTAAGTAATCCGACCACTACATCTTGCGGAATCCAACTTGTTAAGACTTTATATTTAACAAACAATAATTACTAATAGAATTTTTATAAATTCTGTTAAACAAATAAATTGTTCTAGAAGATTCTTCTCATCAGCATAAATGTGGCATTACATGTATAAATGTTGTACAGTTACAAAGAGTTAGATAAAATCCCTTGTCGTTGTACTACAATATTATAAGTGCAAAATGTCATTAACATCGGAAGAGTTAAGAAACATTCATCAAGAATTGTGTAATTATCACACAAAAATGTTAGAATTATTGAACAATAGTGTTATTAGTGATCAAAACTACTTTCAATTAAAAAGACAAATTGAATTAAATAATATTCAGTTACCAAAAAAACCTAAATTCACTATAGAAGATTTTTTTCAATTAAAAACAAGAAAGAAATTAAATATATTAACAGGTCAGGACTTACATACAAGAATTATGTATCTTTCTATATCAGTGAATGACTTTATTAAAAGAAAAGAACAACTTCAACATTTATTATTTAATGAACAATTTAAAGAAGAACAACTTTTTTGGAAAACAACGTCAGATAATATTTCGTGAGTAGATATAATATTTTAAAATTTAAATTCTGTGTTAATTTTTATTTTTTAGAAATACTGCGTCATAAAAATTAGTCATTCAATTTTTTTAAACAAATTTAATTTTGTGACGTCGTCGCAGAAGAACTGTTCGGTATGAGTCATAATATTTTAAACAAATTTAATTTTGTGACGTCGTCGCAGAAGAACTGTTCGGTGTGAGTCATAATATTTTAAACAAATTTAATTTTGTGACGTCGTCGCAGAAGAACTGTTCGGTATGAGTCATCCATATATCTTTTTTAAATAAAGTGAATATCATGTATTTGTTTGTTATTTCTTTCTATTTTACCTTTATAAACTAAACTGGGTGGGTTTTTATTCATTTCTTTAATATGTGGAATAAATTTATTAAATCTTTGTGGTAAAGATACTTTGCAGTTTTCCAAATTTGCTATAACTTGTTGGCCGTAATTACCTGTGCTAGTTTCAAACGATATAACTTTATAAAGAGTATCTAATTCTAATTCAGATAATTTTTTAAATTGAGATGATACACTGTTCAACATACCTGCATAGTTAGTTTTGTTCTCCATTTAGTACAATAAAATTATGTTAATATATTTATTTGAGACAAACAAACAAAAAACCTAATTAATAAAAATGAGACCAAAACGTTTCAACTCACATATGATAAGCGCGTAATCAACAATATAGACAACAATTGTATAGACACACTACCGTACGGGTATTAAATAAACGCGATAAACAATTACCAGTCGTATTTTAGCACTCAAATATCATGTAGGGCAACCAAAACACTTTTAAAAATAATGCCAACCAGCACAATTCGTACTTACGCGTTCCGTTCGTTCCGTTTGTGCTCAAAAGTTCCTTTTGTGGTAGTAGTATATGCGTTCCGCTGTGCTCAACATAATATTTACTTGACTTCTTCTGAGTGAGTTGGTAAACTTGAAATTATAAAATTGTAAATTCTAAATGAAAAATTTTTTAGAGTAGTATATGCGTGCCGTTGTGCTCAATGGGCGCATATACTACTAATAAAGTCAGATTTTACCTATTTTTGATGAATACGTTGTATATTGTAAGCTAAATGGGCTGGATTCTAGAATACCTACCACAATTGAAATAGCAATATTCTTGTAGCAATGTTTTCTTTTAGCTAAAATAAGATAAAAAATCATAAAATTCGGCCGCGGAAGCAAATATTTATATGATTTTTTACAAAAATAAAGTCAGATTTTACCTATTTTTGATGAATACGTTGTATATTGTAAGCTACATTGGCTTTATTCTAGAATACCACCACACTTGAAATAGCCATTTTCTTGTTGCAATGTTTTCTTTTAGCTAAAATAGAATGAAAAATTATAAAATTCGGGCGCGGAAGCAAATATTTATATGATTTTTTACAAAAATAAAGTCAGATTTTACCTAATTTTAATGAATACGTTGTATATTGTAAGCTACATGGGCTGAATTCTACAATACCTACCACACTTGAAATAGCAATATACTTGTTGCAATGTTTTCTTTTAGCTAAAATATGATGAAAATTTATAAAATTCGGTCGCGGAAGCAAATATTAAATATGATTTTTTACAAAAATAAAGTCAGATTTTAACTATTTTTGATGAATACGTTGCGTATTGTAAGCTTCATTGGCTGGATTCTAGAATACCACCACACTTGAAATAGCAATTTTCTTGTTGCAAAGTTTTCTTTTAGCTAAAGTATGATAAAAAATATAAAATAAAATATAGTCAGATTTTACCTATTTTTGATAAATACGTTGCATATTTTAAGCTTCATTGGCAGGTTTCTAGAATACCACCACACTTGAAATAGCAATTTTCTTGTTGCAATGTTTTCTTTTAGCTAAAATATGATGAAATATTATAAAATTCGGGCGCGGAAGCAAATATTTATATGATTTTTTACAAAAATAAAGTCAGATTTTACCTATTTATGAAATGGATATTTTTGTTAAAACATTCATATACATGCTTTTGGACCTATACTATGGATAAAATATAATGAATAATTATAAAATCGGGAGCGGAAGCAAATATTTATATAATTTTTTACAAAAATTAAGTTAGATTTTACCTCTTTTTGATGAATACGTTGTATATTGTAAGTTTCATTGGCTGGATTCTAGAATACCTACCACACTTGAAATAGCAATTTTCATGTTGCAATGTTTTCTTTTACCTAAATTATGATGAAAAATCATAAAATTCGGGCGCGGAAGAAAATATTTATATGATTTTTTACAAAAATAAAGTCAGATTTTACCTATTCTTGAAATGGATATTTTTGTTAATACATTCATAAACATGTTTCTCGACCTACACTTTGGATAAAATATGATTAAAAATTATAAAATTCGGGCGCAAAAGCAAATATTTATAGGATTTTTTACAAAAATAAAGTCAGATTTTACCTATTTTTGATGAATACGTTGTATATTGTAAGCTACATGGGCTGGATTCTAGAATACCTACCACAATTAAAATAGCAATTTGCTTGTAGCAATGTTTTCTCTTAGCTAAAATATGATAAAAAATTATAAAATTCGGGCGCGGAAGCAAATATTTATATGATTTTTTACAAAAATAAAGTTAGATTTTACCTATTTTTGAAATGGATATTTTTGTTAAAACTTTCATAAACATGCTTTTGGACCAATACTATGGATAAAATATGATGAAAAATTATAAAATTCGGGCGCGGAAGCAAATATAAATATGATTTTTTACAAAAATAAAGTCCTTATTTTACCTATTTTTAATGAACACGATGTATATTGTAAGCTACATGGGCTGGATTCTATAATACCTACTACACTTGAAATAGCAATTTTCTTGTTGCAATGTTTTCTTTTAGCTAAAATATGATGAAAAATTATAAAATTCGGTCGCGAAAGCAAATATTTATATGATTTTTTACAAAAATAAAGTTAGATTTTACCTATTTTTGATAAATACGTTGCATATTGTAAGCTTCATTGGCAGGTTTCTAGAATACCACCACACTTGAAATAGCAATTTTCTTGTTGCAATGTTTTCTTTTAGCTAAAATATGATGAAATATTATAAAATTCGGGCGCGGAATCAAATATTTATATGATTTTTTACAAAAATAAAGTCAGATTTTACATATTAATGAAATGGATTTTTTTGTTAAAACATTCATATACATGCTTTTGGACCTATACTATGGATAAAATATAATGAATAATTATAAAATCGGGCGCGGAAGCAAATATTTATATAATTTTTTACAAAAATTAAGTTAGATTTTACCTATTTTTGATGAATACGTTGTATATTGTAAGTTTCATTGGCTGGATTCTAGAATACCTACCACACTTGAAATAGCAATTTTCTTGTTGCAATGTTTTCTTTTACCTAAATTATGATAAAAAATCTTAAAATTCGGGCGCGGAAGCAAATATTTATATGATTTTTTGCAAAAATAAAGTCAGATTTTACCTATTCTTGAAATGGATATTTTTGTTAAAACATTCATAAACATGTTTCTCGACCTACACTTTGGATAAAATATGATTAAAAATTATAAAATTCGGGCGCGGAAGCAAATATTTATTTGATTTTTTACAAAAATAAAGTCAGATTTTACCTATTTTTGATGAATACGTTGCATATTGTAAGCTTCATTGGCTGGATTCTAGAATACCACCACACTTGAAATAGCTTTTTTCTTGTTGCAATGTTTTCTTTTAGCTAAAATATGATAAAAAATTTTAAAATTCGGGCGCGGAAGCAAATATTTATATGATTTTTTACAAAAATTAAGTCAGATTTTACCTATTTTTGAAATGGATATTTTTGTTAAAACATTCAAAAACATGCTTTTGGACCTTTACTATGGATAAAATGTAATGAAAAATTATAAAATTCGGGCGCGGAAGCAAATATTTATATAATTTATTACAAAAATTAAGTCAGATTTTACCTATTTTTGATTAATACGTTTATATTGTAAGCTTCATTGGCTGGATTCTAGAATATCGACCACACTTGAAATAGCAATTTTCTTTTTGCAATGTTTTCTTTTAGCTAAAATATGATGAAAAATTATAAAATTCGGTCGCGGAAGCAAATATTTACATTATTTTTTACAAAAATAAAGTCAGATTTTACCTATTTTTGATGAATAAGTTGCATATTGTAAGCTTCATTGGCTGGATTCTAGAATAACACCACACTTAAAATAGCAATTTTCTTGTTGCAATGTTTTCTTTTAGCTAAAATATAATGAAAAATTATAAAATTCGGGCGCGGAAGCAAATATTTATATGATTTGTTACAAAAATAAAGTCAGATTTTACCTATTTTTGAAATGGATATTTTTATTAAAACATTCATAAACATGCTTTTGGACCTGTACTATGGATAAAATTTAATGAAAAATTATAAAATGTGGGCGCGGAAGCAAATATTTATATAATTTATTACAAAAATTATTCAGATTTTACCTATTTTTGATGAATACGTTTGTATTGTAAGCTTCAGTGGCTGGATTCTAGAATACCGACCACTCTAGAAATAGCAATTTTCTTGATGCAATGTTTTCTTTTACCTAAATTATGATGAAAAAGCATAAAATTCGGGCGCGGAAGCAAATATTTATATGATTTTTTACAAACATAAAGTCAGATTTTACCTATTTTTAATGAATACGTTGTATATTGTAAGTTACATGGGCTGGATTCTAGAATACCTACCACACTTGAAATAGCAATTTTCTTTTTGCAATGTTTTCTTTTAGCTAAAATATGATGAAAAATTATAAAATTCGGTCGCGGAAGCAAATATTTACATTATTTTTTACAAAAATAAAGTCAGATTTTACCTATTTTTGATGAATACGTTGCATATTGTAAGCTTCATTGGCTGGATTCTAGAATAACACCACACTTAAAATAGCAATTTTCTTGTTGCAATGTTTTCTTTTAGCTAAAATATAATGAAAAATTATAAAATTCGGGCGCGGAAGCAAATATTTATATGATTTGTTACAAAAATAAAGTCAGATTTTACCTATTTTTGAAATGGATATTTTTGTTAAAACATTCATAAACATGCTTTTGGACCTGTACTATGGATAAAATTTAATGAAAAATTATAAAATGTGGGCGCGGAAGCAAATATTTATATAATTTATTACAAAAATTATTCATATTTTACCTATTTTTGATGAATACGTTTGTATTGTAAGCTTCATTGGCTGGATTCTAGAATACCGACCACTCTAGAAATAGCAATTTTCTTGATGCAATGTTTTCTTTTACCTAAATTATGATGAAAAAGCATAAAATTCGGGCGCGGAAGCAAATATTTATATTATTTTTTACAAAAATAAAGTCAGACTTTACCTAGACTTAAAATGGATATTTTTGTTAAAACATTCATAAACATGCTTTTGGACCCATAATATGGATAAAATATGATGAAAAATTATAAAATTCGGGCGCGGAAGCAAATATTTATATGATTTTTTACAAAAATAAAGTTAGATTTTACCTATTTTTGATGAATACGTTGTATATTGTAAGCTAAATGGGCTGGATTCAAGAATACCTACCGCAATTGAAATAGCAATATTCTTGTAGTAATGTTTTCTTTTAGCTAAATTATGATAAAAAATCATAAAATTCGGGCGCGGAAGCAAATATTTATATGATTTTTTACAAAAATAAAGTCAGATTTTACCTAATTTTAATGAATACGTTGTATATTGTAAGCTACATGGGCTGAATTCTAGAATACCTACCACACTTGAAATAGCAATATTCTTGTTGCAATGTTTTCTTTTAGCTAAAATATGATGAAAATTTATAAAATTCGGTCGCGGAAGCAAATATTAAATATGATTTTTTACAAAAATAAAGTCAGATTTTACCTATTTTTGATGAATACGTTGCGTATTGTAAACTTCATTGGCTGGATTCTAGAATACCACCACACTTGAAATAGCAATTTTCTTGTTGCAAAGTTTTCTTTTAGCTAAAATATGATAAAAAATTATAAAATTCGGGCGCGGAAGCAAATATTTATATGATTTTTTACAAAAATAAAGTCAGATTTTACCAATTTTTGAAATTGATATTTTTGTTAAAACATTCATAAACATGCTTTTGGACCTATAACTATGGATAAAATATAATGAAAAATAATAAAATTCGGGCGCGGAAGCAAATATTTATATAATTTTTTACAAAAATTAAGTTACATATTACCTATTTTTGATGAATACGTTGTATATTGTAAGTTTTATTGGCTGGATTCTAGAATACCTACCACACTTGAAATAGAAATTTTCATGTTGCAATGTTTTCTTTTACCTAAATTATGATAAAAACTCATAAAATTCGGGCGCGGAAGCAAATATTTATATGATTTTTTACAAAAATAAAGTCAGATTTTACCTATTCTTGAAATGGATATTTTTGTTAAAACATTCATAAACATGCTTTTGGATCTATACTATGGATAAAATATGATGAAAAATTATAAAATTCGGATGCGGAAGCAAATATTTATATGATTTTTTACAAAAATTAAGTCAGATTTTACCTATTTTTGATAAATACGTTGTATATTGTAAGGTACATGGGCTGGATTCTAGAATACCTACCACAATTAAAATAGCAATTTTCTTGTAGCAATGTTTTCTCTTAGCTAAAATATGATGAAAAATCATAAAATTCGGGCGCGGAAGCAAATATTTATATGATTTTTTACAAAAATAAAGTTCGATTTTACCTATTTTTGAAATGATATTGTTGTTAAAACATTCATAAACATGCTTTTGGACCTATATTATGGATAAAATATGATAAAAAATTATAAAATTCGGGCGCGGAAGCAAATATTAATATGATTTTTTGCAAAAATAAAGTTATTATTTTACCTATTTTTAATGAACACGATGTATATTGTAAGCTACATGGGCTGGATTTTAGAATACCTATCACACTTGAAATAGCAATTTTCTTGTTGCAATGTTTTCTTTTAGCTAAAATATGATGAAAAATTATAAAATTCGGTCGCGGAAGCAAATACTTATATGATTTTTTACAAAAATAAAGTTGGATTTTACCTATTTTTGATAAATACGTTGCATATTGTAAGCTTCATTGGCTGGATTCTAGAATACCACCACACTTGAAATAGCAATTTTCATGTTGCAATGTTTTCTTTTACCTAAATTATGATGAAAAATCATAAAATTCGGGCGCGGAAGAAAATATTTATATGATTTTTTACAAAAATAAAGTCAGATTTTACCTATTCTTGAAATGGATATTTTTGTTAACACATTCATAAACATGTTTCTGGACCTACACTTTGGATAAAATATGATTAAAAATTATAAAATTCGGGCGCGGAAGCAAATATTTATATGATTTTTTACAAAAATAAAGTCAGATTTTACCTATTTTTAATGAATACGTTGTATATTGTAAGCTACATGGGCTGGATTCTAGAATACCTACCACACTTGAAATAGCAATTTTCATGTTGCAATGTTTTCTTTTACCTAAATTATGATGAAAAATCATAAAATTCGGGCGTGGAAGAAAATATTTCTATCATTTTTTACAAAAATAAAGTCAGATTTTACCTATTCTTGAAATGGATATTTTTGTTAAAACATTCATATACAAGCTTTTGGACCTACACTATGGATAAAATATGATGAAAAATTATAAAATTCGGGCGCGGAAGCAAATATTTATATGATTCTTTACAAAAATAAAGTCAGATTTTACCTATTTTTAATGAATACGTTGTATATTGTAAGGTACAAAGGCTGGATTCTTGAATACCTATAATACTTGAAACAGCAATTTTCTTGTTGCAATGTGTTTTTTAGCTAAAATATGATGAAAAATTATAAAATTCGGTCGCGGAAGCAAATATTTATATGATTTTTTACAAAAATAAAGTTAGATTTTACCTATTTTTGATAAATACGTTGCATATTGTAAGCTTCATTGGCTGGATTCTAGAATACCACCACACTTGAAATAGCAATTTTCATGTTGCAATGTTTTCTTTTACCTAAATTATGATGAAAAATCATAAAATTCGGGCGCGGAAGAAAATATTTATATGATTTTTTACAAAAATAAAGTCAGATTTTACCTATTCTTGAAATGGATATTTTTGTTAACACATTCATAAACATGTTTCTGGACCTACACTTTGGATAAATTATGATTAAAAATTATAAAATTCGGGCGCGGAAGCAAATATTTATATGATTTTTTACAAAAATAAAGTCAGATTTTACCTATTTTTAATGAATACGTTGTATATTGTAAGCTACATGGGCTGGATTCTAGAATACCTACCACACTTGAAATAGCAATTTTTTTGTTGCAATGTTTTCTTTTGGCTAAAATATGATGAAAAATTATAAAATTCGGCCGCGGAAGCAAATATTTATATGATTTTTTACAAAAATAAAGTCAGATTTTACCTATTCTTGAAATTGGATATTTTGTTAAAATATTCATGAACATGCTTTTGGACCTATAATAAAATAAAAAAAAATATATAAAATTCGTGCGCCGAAGCAAATATTTATATGATTTTTTACAAAAATAAAGTCACATTTGACCTATTTTTGATGAATACGTTGTATATTGTAAGCTACATGGGCTGGATTCTAGAATACCTACAACAATTGAAATAGAAATTTTCTTGTGGAAATGTTTTCTTTTAGCTAAAATATGATGAAAAATCACAAAATTCGTGCGCGGAAGCAAACATTTATATGATTTTTTACAAAAATAAAGTCAGATTTTACCTTCTCTTGAAATGGATATTTTTGTTAAAATATTTATAAACATGCTTTTGGACCTATACTATGGTTAAAATATAATAAAAAATTACAAAATTCGGGCGCGGAAGCAAATAATTATATGATTTTTTACCTAAATAAAGTCAGATTTTACCTATTTTTGATGAATACGTTGCATATTGTAAGCTTCATTGGCTGGATTCTAGAATACCACCGCACTTGAAATAGCACTTTTCTTGTTGCAATGTTTTCTTTTGGCTAAAATAAGATGAAAAATTATAAAATTCGGGCGCGGAAGCAAATATTTATATGATTTTATACAAATATAAAGTCAGATTTTACGTATTTTTGAAATGGATATTTTTGTTAAAACATTCATAAACATGATTTTGGACCTATACTATGGATAAAATATAATGAAAAATTATAAAATTCGGGCGCGAAAGCCAATATTTATATAATTTTTTTCAAAAATTAAGTCAGATTTTACCTATTTTTGATGAATACGTTGTATATTGTAAGCCATATGGACTGGATTCTAGAATTCTACTACACTTGAAATAGCAATTTTCTTGTTGCAATTGTAACAACCACGTGTGTGCCTTCGGAAATTTTATTAATTTTCTGTTTATGGTGCACCGTGTTCGTTGCACTCGCTGACTCGCGGCTGGCGAGTTTCCGCACACGTAAATTCTAGTAGAATCGCGGAAACTTACCGGCCGAAAATTGTTAACGTGGTCAAATGAACCAGCTTGCAAAGACTGTGCGTTTCCAGCAGAGAGGATTCTCGATTCGGTCGTGGAAGCGAACAGTCGCACGTTTTCAAATTGTATTCTTATATTAGATTTTGTGATTAATTAAACTTTAATTATATTTATATTTTTATCAACTTGTTTCGTTCTTTCGTGTGTGCACCCATTATTCCATTCTGCAGCAGTGTGTCTACCCAGGCAGCGTAGTGACACAGGTAAGTATAAATTTCATTATTCTTTCTGTGGTTGTCCGGGTAATAGTTCAATACGTCAACGACAGTGCGGTTCACTACCCAAACGCACTGACTGTTACAATTGGCGCAGTCGGTAGGATCTAGTAAAAAAATAATTTGTTATTACTAGATAAGCAAACGATCGATTGAATTAGTTTGACACAAAACCAAAATGGTAAATCACACGGACGTAGTGACTCCAACCACGACTACGACGACTGTTCTTAATCCGCTTACTTCCACGACGGTGGTATATTCAACCACTACGACTACGACAACAGTAGAGAATCCGACCGCTCCTCCAGTTACAATGCCCTATTATTATCCTTACGAATATTTAACGCAACCTGGCCCGTCCCGTGTCCCACCACCAGAACTTCATATGGCACCTTTTTCATATCACCTCCCAAATTATAAACCATATATTGGTCTACCCACAGAACAACCGATACAAACCAGTTCTCCACAAGCGAGACAAGCATTTACTGACCCGACGTCTATATCAGCCCTTAAAACGATTGATACTTATTCCGGTGGTCCTGATCTGGAAGCCTTTCTAGATAATGTAGCGACGGTAGCCGAATGTTATAGATGGACCGATAGTCAGGTGGTTACGGCCATAAAATTGAAATTAAAAGGGGAACCTCAAAATTGCTTTTATTCACTTCCGGTAGATAAACGGCCAAATTCAATTATTAGTATTCGTGAATGGTTAGTTAAATTATTTGGAAAGAAAACTGATTTTGCAATAGCCGAAAAGGAATTCTTCAAAATTTTCCGTAGAAAAGATGAACCACTGCAAAAATTCGCATTACGTTTGGAAATTGCAGCCGCAAAACTGTTTCCTGTGTCAGATGGCAGCGATTTGACGAGCTTGCGAAATCGAATAAAACGCGAGACGATGATGATTAAACAATTTTTCGAGGGCCTGGATACTAAATTAGCAAATGAAGTTAGTAGAATTCGGCAATTTGAAACTGTTGAGGAGGCATTACCGTACGCGGAGCATTGCGAGGAGGTCTTAGCGCGTCTTTATCGTGAAACGAAAGCCGACGCACATAAAGCACATGTCCGCGCGTTGAGTTCGTCTCAAAATAATAAAGGCACACGGGTTGCATCAGTAGTTGCACCTTCGGAATCCCACCGTAAAATAACACCAAAGAAGAACACAGTGTTACGCACGGATCAGCGATACCACAATATGAGAGGTCGTTGCTTTAACTGTGGTAGTACTGACCACATATCGAAAAAGTGTCCTCAACCTAAGCAGATATTATGTTACAACTGCGTTAAAGTCGGTCACCGTGCGGATGATAAGTCGTGTCCTTTAAACACCAAACCTGTCTCGACGGCGACCCAACGTCAGACAGTTTAGAAGAACACCGCTTTATTGTTCCACGGGTCGCAGATTCTAACACAGATAAGACTAAATTTCTCATTTTGGAAATAAATCAATCAGATCGTACGTTTTTAATAGATTCCGGTGCCGCCGTATCGCTATTAAAACGAAGTGTAGTTGACGAGTTAAATTTATCTATCACACCCTCGAACGATATATTAGTAGACGTTTCTGGAAACCAAATGAGTAGCCACGGGGTTACTAATGTAGAATTGACCGTGGGTTCCAGTAATCTAATACATCGTTTTGTAGTTTGTCCCGATGAGCTGCATTTACCAGCTGACGGACTGATCGGAATAGATTTTTTAATCCGCCATAAAGTAACCATTGACTTTGGGAAAAATCGATTTAAGATTTATAATCAGGTCTTATCTATGTTAGATCATATAACACGGAACAATTACAGCTCAGGCGAGAACGTGCATGCTATCTCTGCTGACGCAGCAATGGAGATAAGCAGTAAAGTATGTTCGACAAATTTGTTTGAATCCCAGGATCAAATTAATAATACTATAGATTGCAGTAACGTTGATGAACGAGACTGTGATCAACCTTGTTCGGATCCTGTACCGTCAAATCAAAATTCGAGAGCATTGACCGAAGAGTGTTTAACGAAAATTGAGTCGCACCCTGTAAATACTCGTAAAATTAATATTAGTCCGGCGATTTCGAACACTCTTCATCAAAATTTTGTAGTTCGTTTGAAAGAAAATTTAAAAATTTCCGCGAGACATATCGCTGTTGTCGAGTTATCTCTTGATAACAGGATGCCCGATAAGACGTACGTAATAGAGCCGCATGATATAAACTCGCCCGGCATTCTAATAGCACGAACGCTGTTTCAAAAAACAAGTAGCCCTTCATTTATTAATATAGTAAATGTTAATAATGAGGAAGTAGTCATTCCTAAACGTACACCTGTAGGTTTGGCAGTAGAAGCCGAAGTGCAATTAGAAGCCGACGAGAATCATAGCAATAGTATTAATTCCTTGAATATGATCAGCCCTCATAAATTTAATTTAGATCATTTGCCAGACAACGAACGAGATAAATTTGAAAAATTTCTAAATGAATATGCTGACATATTCAAAGTAAAGACCGCACCGCTCAGTAAGACGACACTTGTACAACACCGGATACACACAAGCACTGACGTCCCAGTGGCACGCGCTCCTTATCGTGTACCTTTTAGTCGCCGACAAGTATTGAAAGAAATTGTAGATGATATGTTACAAAATAACATTATTCAGCCATCGATTAGTCCTTATTCCGCTCCAGTAGTTTTAGTAGAGAAAAAATTAAGCAATGGGGAAAGTTCATTTCGATTTTGTATAGATTATCGCGAATTGAACAAAATTACTAAACGCGACTACTTTCCCATTCCAAATCTACAAGACACGTTAGATCAATTAGGAAAAGCCGTTCGTTTTAGCACTTTAGATTTGGCGAAAGGTTACTGGCAAGTAGAGATGGACCCGCGAGATAAAGAAAAGACCGCTTTTTCCGTACCTTGGGGTCACTATGAATGTAACCGGATGCCATTTGGACTAATCAATAGCCCCAGTACTTGGCAGCGACTGATGTACACCGTTTTGGCTGGATTAACGGATTCACACTGTTTTGTATACCTGGACGATATTATATGTTTCAGCTCTGATAGTTTGGATGAACATATTGAAAAATTAAAATTAATTTTTGATCGCCTTAGAGAAGCTAACCTCTCATTAAATCCTGAAAAATGTAAATACATGATGAGCGAAACAAAATATCTCGGACACATTGTCAGTAAAGACGGCGTGAAGCCTGATCCGGACAAAATAAAAGTAGTAGAAGAATTTCCAGTCCCACGTGACGTTACCGAAATTAGATCATTTTTAGGGTTAATTGGCTTTTATAGACGGTTTATTCCAAATTTTGCGAATGTAGCTTTACCATTGACCGCTCTAACTAAGAAAAATTGCAAATTCTCCTGGACAGCGGAAGCAAATGAAGCGTTTAATACGCTACGAAGTCTTTTGACAAAATCGCCCATTTTGAAATATCCGGATACCAAAAAACCTTTTATACTTTGTACCGATGCTTCCGCTTACGCGATAGGTGCTGTGTTGTGTCAGGTGTACGAGGGTCATGAATTTCCCGTGGCATATGCGAGTAGACAACTCAGTTCGGCCGAACGTAACTACGATACTACGCAAAGAGAATGCCTTGCATTAGTATGGAGTATTAAACTTTTCCGAATTTACTTGTATGGTCATAAGTTCATAGTGTATACCGATCATCAGCCACTTAAATGGTTAATGAAAACATCGGAGCCATCAAGCAGACTGATTAGATGGTCATTGCTCTTATCAGAGTACGATTTCGAAATTAATTATCGTCCTGGTAAGAAGCATACTAATGCAGACGCTCTCTCGCGTATCAAGCCCGTACGGCTTATGTTTCATCAGAAACATTACGAGCCAGTGATATGGGATCGCGATGTCATGAAGGCCGAACAAAGAATAGATGCTCAAGTTGCGACCTACTTAGATAAAATCCGTGACCAACCCCACTGTGACTTTTATTTTGATGACGACGGACTTGTTTATCGTAAGTCGGACGATGAACGCTATGAAGATCGCCTAGTAGTGCCTGCCAAATTTCGGAAACCAATTTTGAAAGCGTGCCATGACTCACCTTTATCAGGTCATTGTGGAACGGAGAAAACCTTCGAAAAAGTAAATTCAAGATTCTTTTGGCCAAATCTCCGTTCCGACGTTCAGGACTATGTAAAGAAGTGTATGTCGTGCGCACAACGGAAAACGTCTCCTCATTTGAAACCGGCCCCTTTAAAAAAGTTTAATCCCGTCACTCGACCGTTCGAACGCATTGCCATGGATGTAGTTGGTCCGTTAGTTACTACTGACTCAGGTAATAAATACATCCTGACAGTACAGGATGCCGCAACTCGTTATCTAGAGGCATTTCCTTTGAAGGATCAAACCGCTTATACTGTCGCTAAAACTTTTGTAAAGGGCATAATCTTACGTCATGGGACACCTCGGCAATTACTGACCGACCTTGGTACAAATTTCCTTTCTAAACTTATGAAAGAAATTTGTCAAATATTACAAATAGAACGATTACACACGACCGCATTTCGACCACAGACTAATGGTATTATAGAACGTAGTCACAGGACATTGAAGGATATACTGTCGCACTATGTAAATTCGAGCCATACTGACTGGGATGAGTGGTTACCGTTTGCCGTGTCTGCCTTCTGCAGTACTGTCCATTCTATGACTGGAGAAACTCCATTTTTCCTTATGTATGGACGAGACATAGAGTTACCATTTGACGAAATATTTCGCCCCTTTAAGACGCGTTATGACACAGATCTCAATTATGCGAGCGAAATGATACAACGGCTAAAGATCGCACACGCCAAGGCCCGAGAACAGTTGGATAAAAACATAGATCGTGTACATCGAACTTTTAACAAAAAAAGTGGCGATGTTAAATTTAAAGTAGGTGACAGGGTGTTCCTATTTACTCCAACAGTTAAAGTGGGCACTAGTGCGAAATTGGCAAAGAAATGGTCAGGACCGTATCGCATAATTGAATTGCGTGAAGTAAACGCTGTCATAAAAGAAATTTATGGACGAAGACAAATGACCGTACATGTTAACAGATTAAAACCCTGTTACATGTCAATAAATGACGTTGACTTAACACCCCCACTCGATTATGTCGACTCGCCTAAGACGGTTGAACTGTTAAACGCACAAGAAGGGATTACGCCTATTATACCATGGTGTAAGCCGGCCCAGCAAAATAATATCGAAAGACAGACTAATAATTTGCCAGTTTCAGATAGCAGTTCCTTAACAGTAGTTACCCAATCTCCTGAGGCGATAGACTCCACCTTGCAAACCTCGACATCCTCAGACTCCTATTCGACGGTAGAAGAAAATACACCGCCACAAAACGCCCGCTACGCCACAAGGAGTCGCGGAGCTGTCCTAGACCACTCTTGGATCCGGTCGAATAGAATCTGAATCATGTATAGCGTTAGAATACTTAGTATTATATTAGTTGTAAGTTATACTGAACTATGGGCTGAACTAATAGCATATGACTGTGCAGACACCGACTCGGAGATATCAAGGATATCCTTACTGGACGTACAGCCTTGTCGAGACCCCATGAAGGATTCGACCGAGACCACCACCAAGATCCAGTTAGTACAAGAACGACGCTACTCGGAAATACACGTGTTTAACTGTCTTGTGACAGTTCGACAACTAATTGAACACTGTGGTATGCATTCCCACACTAGTGCAGTCTCAGGGGGTCTGGCACGGTATGTGCACCTAGTAAAGGGAGAACGATGTCTAGAGGCTCACCGTTTCCAAAGAATCGATCTCAACGGCCTGGGAGCCGGAATTGTATCTGGATTACTAGTAAACGGGACTACAGAGGTATCAACAACGATAGCCGGTCACTTGGAACCTAGTGGTCGTTGTTCTGGGGTTCAATATACGCAGCAAGGCACCACCTACAAAGACGTCATTGTCAGCGCGGCGATTACTATAAAATTGTCGGATTACGTCACCATCGCAGATGTCGAAGAGAATACTGTACGGCTACGATCCGGAACCGTATGTACTTACACCGATACTTACTGTTTCGATGATCTGGCGGGTGAAGTAACCTGGAAAACCCAAGTCAATGACCGATGTTCGGCTGAGGGGATCGACGTCCTGTATGAAGGAGCCGCTGTGGCGCTAACTATTAACAACACCACAAAGTATGTCGTCGTAGAGGCTCAAGATACGGTTTTCGCCCTCCGATTAGTTCGACAGGAGCTGCTCTGCCACCAACCAGCTTGGCGGACTGAGCAGAATCGACTTCTGATTATCACGGAATCCTCTCTAGGCTTCTATTTCAAGAAATCTAGAAGAGTGAGCCAAAATACGGACTTGATGACACAAGTCCTTAGCAAACTATTGTTTTTGGAAATAGCATTTAAACAACAGGCTAAGGATTTAGTGTATGATGCTATATTGAAACGGTGTCATCTAAGAGAACAGATCATGCGGAACCGTATCATGCTAGCCCTAGAGAACCCAGACGTGGTAAGCGGCTTAGTGAAAGAAGCATCAGGACATATGGGGCGAGTAATGGGCGAGGTCCTGTATGTGATAAAATGTAGCCCGAAAGTAGTAGACTATCGGAAAACGACTTCGTGCTACCAAGAACTGCCGATCATGTACAAGAACATAAGTAAATTCATGGCACCCATTACACACATAATCCAGGACCATGGCACGCAAGTCGACTGCGAGAACCAACTTCCAGTTATGTTCCACTTAGAGGGCAAGTGGTTGGAGTTGGATCCAGACCTACGCAGAACACAACCTGACCCAACGACACTAGACGCTAATGACGCTAACGAAGCGATCCCTATGACCAAGATTGCACCCATAAGTGCACACGGTGTTTACACCCAACAGGATATGGCTGCGTTTCAACAAACACTGCTCTTCCCGAACGAGCGGCGTGCCGTAACGAACATCATGACGCGTCGAGTGATAGGAGCCGAAACGGATGGACAAGACCTCCACATCCCCAACGTCTTCAGTCAAAAGGAGTTCGTGAAGATGGCTTGGGGTGCCGCAGCAGAAGTTTGGGGATTCCTGTCATATACCGGGAACCTGTTCAGTGTATTTATGCTCCTATACACTCTATATAATGTGATACGGTACGTATGCTCAGTCATACTAAACATGTTTAGTTTGAGGAGGGCAGCAAACAACCAGCCCCAACGCAGATGGTTCCTGTTGGCGAGCCTATGGGATGCAATGACAACGCGGTATTTGGTCAACCTCATCCAACAACAGAGCGTCGAGACGACAGACCGTGCCACCCCGGCAACGGACACGACCAACATCGGATCCACGCTAACCATGTACCCGAGCCTCCAACAGATAGCGACTCACCCTCCTGCGTACGCCACCGATCCGCCAGCCGATGTCGGTCCGCTCCGTCAGCCTGTAGTGCCTTAGTTCAGTCAGTCATCAAGTGTAGTTCAGTAGGGACATTAAGTTTAGTTGTAGAGTATTGAAATGTAGCCATTGTTAGTTTAGAGTAGTTAAGTAGATTGTAAGTTGGTTCATTTGCTTCTTTGTGCTCAACTGTATTGGTTTGATACAGTTGAGTTCAAAGGGGGAGGCAGTGTAACAACCACGTGTGTGCCTTCGGAAATTTTATTAATTTTCTGTTTATGGTGCACCGTGTTCGTTGCACTCGCTGACTCGCGGCTGGCGAGTTTCCGCACACGTAAATTCTAGTAGAATCGCGGAAACTTACCGGCCGAAAATTGTTAACGTGGTCAAATGAACCAGCTTGCAAAGACTGTGCGTTTCCAGCAGAGAGGATTCTCGATTCGGTCGTGGAAGCGAACAGTCGCACGTTTTCAAATTGTATTCTTATATTAGATTTTGTGATTAATTAAACTTTAATTATATTTATATTTTTATCAACTTGTTTCGTTCTTTCGTGTGTGCACCCATTATTCCATTCTGCAGCAGTGTGTCTACCCAGGCAGCGTAGTGACACAGGTAAGTATAAATTTCATTATTCTTTCTGTGGTTGTCCGGGTAATAGTTCAATACGTCAACGACAGTGCGGTTCACTACCCAAACGCACTGACTGTTACACAATGTTTTCTTTTAGCTAAAATATGATGAAAAATCATAAAATTCGGTCGCGGAAGCAAATACTTATATGATTTTTTACAAAAATAAAGTCAGATTTTAACTTTTTGATGAATACGTTGCATATTGTAAGCTTCATTGGCTGGATTCTAGAATACCACCACACTTGAAATAGCAATTTTCTTGTTGCAATGTTTTCTTTTAGCTAAAATATGATGAAAAATTATAAAATTCGGACGCGGAAGCAAATATTCATATGATTTTTAAAAAAAATAAAGTCAGATTTTCCCTATTTTTGAAATGGATGTTTTTGTTCAAAACATTCATAACCATTCTTTTGGACCTATACTATGGATAAAATATAATGAAAAATTATAAAATTCGGGCGCGGAAGCAAAAATTCATATGATTTTTTACAAAAATAAAGTCAGATTTTACCTATTTTTAATGAATACGTTGTATATTGTAAGCTACATGGGCTGGATTCTAGAATACCTACCACACTTGAAATAGCAATTCTCTTGTTGCATTGTTTTCTTTTAGCTAACATATGATGAAAAATTATAAAATTCGGTCGCGGAAGCAAATATTTATATGATTTTTTACATAAATAAAGTCAGATTTTACCTATTTTTGATGAATACGTTGCATATTGTAAGCTTCATTGGCTGGATTCTAGAATACCACCGCACTTGAAATAGCAATTTTCTTGTTGCAATGTTTTCTTTTAGCTAGAATAAGATGAAAAATTATAAAATTCGGGCGCGGAAGCAAATATTTATATGATTTTATACAAATATAAAGTCAGATTTTACCTATTTTTGAAGAATACGTTGTATATTGTAAGCTACATGGGCTGGATTCTAGAATTTTACCACACTTGAAATAGCAATTTTCTTGTTGCAATGTTTTCTTTTAGCTAAAATATGATGAAAAATTATAAAATTCGGTCGCGGAAGCAAATATTTATATGATGTTTTACAAAAATAAAATCAGATTTTACCAATTTTTAAAATGGATATGTTTGTTAAAACATTCATAAATATGCATCTGGACCTATACTATGGATAAAATATGATAAAAAAATATAAAATTCGGGCGCGGAAGCAAATATTTATATAATTTTTTACAAAAAAAAGTCAGATTTTACCTATTTTTGATGAATACGTTGTATATTGTAAGCTACATGGGCTGGATTCTAGAATACCTACCACAATTGAAATAGCAATTTTCTTGTAGCAATGTTTTCTTTTAGCTAAAATATGATGAAAAATCATAAAATTCGGGCGCGAAAGCAAATATTTATATGATTTTTTACAAAAATAAAGTCAGATTTTACTTATATTTGAAATGGATATTTTTGTTAAAACATTCATAAACATGCTTTCGGACCTATACTTTGGATAAAATATGATCAAAAATTATAAAATTCGGGCGCGGAGGCAAATATTTATAGGATTTTTTACAAAAATAAAGTCAGATTTTACCTATTTTTTATGAATACGTTGCATATTGTAGGCTTCATTGGCTGGATTCTAGAATACCTACCACACTTGAAATAGCAATTTTCTTGTTGCAATGTTTTCTTTTACCTAAATTATGATGAAAAATCATAAAATTCGGGCGCGGAAGCAAACATTTATATGATTTTTTACAAAAATAAAGTCAGATTTTACCTATTCTTGAAATGGATATTTTTGTTAACACATTCATAAACATGTTTCTGGACCTACACTTTGGATAAAATATGATTAAAAATTATAAAATTCGGGCGCGGAAGCAAATATTTATATGATTTTTTACAAAAATAAAGTCAGATTTTACCTATTTTTAATGAATACGTTGTATATTGTAAGCTACATGGGCTGGATTCTAGAATACCTACCACACTTGAAATAGCAATTTTTTTGTTGCAATGTTTTCTTTTGGCTAAAATATGATGAAAAATTATAAAATTCGGCCGCGGAAGCAAATATTTATATGATTTTTTACAAAAATAAAGTCAGATTTTACCTATTTTTGATGAATACTTTGCATATTGTAAGCTGCATTGGCTGGATTCTAGAATACCACCACACTTGAAAGAGCAATTTTCTTGTTGCAATGTTTTTTTTAGCTGAAATATGATGAAAAATTATAAAATTCGGGCGCGGAAGCAAATATTTATATGATTTTTTACAAAAACAAAGTCAGATTTTACCTATTTTTGAAACTGATATTTTTGTTAAAACATTCATAAACATGCTTTTGGACCTTTACTATGGATAAAATGTTATGAAAAATTATAAAATTCGGGCGCGGAAGCAAATATTTATATAATTTATTACAAAAATTAAGTCAGATTTTACCTGTTTTTGATGAATACGTTTATATTGTAAGCTTCATTGGCTGGATTCTAGAATACCGACGACACTTGAAATAGCAATTTTCTTGTTGCAATGTTTTGTTTTACCTAAATTATGATGAAAAATCATAAAATTCGAGCGCGGAAGCAATTATTTATATGATTTTTTACAAAAATACAGTCAGATTTTACCTATTCTTAAAATGGATATTTTTGTTAAAACATTCATAAACATGCTTTTGGACCCATACTATGAATAAAATATGATGAAAAATTATAAAATTTGGGCGCGGAAGCAAATATTTATATGATTTTTTACAAAAATTAAGTCAGATTTTACCTGTTTTTGATGAATTCGTTGTATATTGTAAGCTACATGGGCTGGATTCTAGAATACCTACCACAATTGAAATAGCAATTTTTTTGTAGCAATGTTTTCTTTTAGCTAAAATATGATGAAAAATCATAAAATTCGGGCGCGGAAGCAAATATTTATATGATTTTTTACAAAAATAAAGTCAGATTTTACCTATTTTTGAAATGGATATTTTTGTTAAAACATTCATAATCATGCTTTCGGACCTATACTATGGATAAAATATGATGAAGAATTATAAAATTCGGGCGCGGAAGCAAATATTTATAGGATTTTTTACAAAAATAAAGTCAGATTTTACCTATTTTTGATGAATACGTTGCATATTGTAAGCTTCATTGGCTGGATTCTAGAATACCTACCACAATTGAAATAGCAATTTTCTTGTTGCAATGTTTTCTTTTACCGAAATTATCATGAGAAATCATAAAATTCGTGCGCGGAAGCAAATATTTATATGATTTTTTACAAAAATAAAGTCAGATTTTACTTATTCTTGAAATTGGATAATTTTGTTAAAATATTCATAAACATGCTTTTGGACTTATACTATGGATAAAATATAATAAAAAATTATAAAATTCGGGCGCGGAAGCAAATATTTATATAATTTTTTACAAAAATTAAGTCAGATTTAACTATTTTTGATGAATAAGTTGTATATTGTAAGCTTCATTGGCTGGATTCTAGAATACCTACCACACTTGAAATAGCAATTTTCTTGTTGCAATGTTTTCTTTTACCTAAATTATGATGAAAAATCATAAAATTTGGGCGCGGAAGCAAATATTTATATGATTATTTACAAAAATAAAGTCAGATTTTACCTATTCTTGAAATTGGATAATTTTGTTAAAATATTCATGAACATGCTTTTGGACCTATAATAAAATAAAAAACAATATATAAAATTCGTGCGCCGAAGCAAATATTTATATGATTTTTTACAAAAATAAAGTCAGATTTGACCTATTTTTGATGAATACGTTGTATATTGTAAGCTACATGGGCTGGATTCTAGAATACCTACAACAATTGAAATAGAAATTTTCTTGTGGAAATGTTTTCTTTTAGCTAAAATATGATGAAAAATCACAAAATTCGTGCGCGGAAGCAAACATTTATATGATTTTTTACAAAAATAAAGTCAGATTTTACCTATTCTTGAAATGGATATTTTTGTTAAAACATTCATAAACATGCTTTTGGACCTATACTATGGTTAAAATATAATAAAAAATTACAAAATTTGGGCGCGGAAGCAAATAATTATATGATTTTTTACATAAATAAAGTCAGATTTTACCTATTTTTGATGAATACGTTGCATATTGTAAGCTTCATTGGCTGGATTCTAGAATACCACCGCACTTGAAATAGCACTTTTCTTGTTGCAATGTTTTCTTTTGGCTAAAATAAGATGAAAAATTATAAAATTCGGGCGCGGAAGCAAATATTTATATGATTTTATACAAATATAAAGTCAGATTTTACGTATTTTTGAAATGGATATTTTTGTTAAAACGTTCATAAACATGATTTTGGACCTATACTATGGATAAAATATAATGAAAAATTATAAAATTCGGGCGCGAAAGCAAATATTTATATAATTTTTTACAAAAATTAAGTCAGATTTTACCTATTTTTGATGAATACGTTGTATATTGTAAGCCATATGGACTGGATTCTAGAATTCTACTACACTTGAAATAGCAATTTTCTTGTTGCAATGTTTTCTTTTAGCTAAAATATGATGAAAAATCATAAAATTCGGTCGCGGAAGCAAATACTTATATGATTTTTTACAAAAATAAAGTCAGATTTTAACTTTTTGATGAATACGTTGCATATTGTAAGCTTCATTGGCTGGATTCTAGAATACCACCACACTTGAAATAGCAATTTTCTTGTTGCAATGTTTTCTTTTAGCTAAAATATGATGAAAAATTATAAAATTCGGGCGCGGAAACAAATATTTATATGATTTTTTAAAAAAATAAAGTCAGATTTTCCCTACTTTTGAAATGGATATTTTTGTTAAAACATTCATAACCATGCTTTTGGACCTATACTATGGATAAAATATAATGAAAAATTATAAAATTCGGGCGCGGAAGCAAATATTTATATAATTTTTTACAAAAATTAAGTCAGATTTAACTATTTTTGATGAATACGTTGTATATTGTAAGCTACATGGGCTGGATTCTAGAATACCTACAACAATTGAAATAGAAATTTTCTTGTAGAAATGTTTTCTTTTAGCTAAAATATGATGAAAAATCATAAAATTCGTGCGCGGAAGCAAATATTTATGATTTTTTACAAAAATAAAGTCAGATTTTACCTATTTTTGAAATGGATATTTTTGTTAAAACATACATAAACATGCTTTTGGACCTATACTATGGATAAAATATGATGAAAAATTATAAAATTTGGGCGCGGAAGCAAAAATTTATATGATTTTTTACAAAAATAAAGTCAGATTTTACCTATTTTTAATGAATACGTTGTATATTGTAAGCTACATGGGCTGGATTCTAGAATACCTACCACACTTGAAATAGCAATTCTCTTGTTGCATTGTTTTCTTTTAGCTAACATATGATGAAAAATTATAAAATTCGGTCGCGGAAGCAAATATTTATATGATTTTTTACATAAATAAAGTCAGATTTTACCTATTTTTGATGAATACGTTGCATATTGTAAGCTTCATTGGCTGGATTCTAGAATACCACCGCACTTGAAATAGCAATTTTCTTGTTGCAATGTTTTCTTTTAGCTAAAATAAGATGAAAAATTATAAAATTCGGGCGCGGAAGCAAATATTTATATGATTTTATACAAATATAAAGTCAGATTTTACCTATTTTTGAAGAATACGTTGTATATTGTAAGCTACATGGGCTGGATTCTAGAATTTTACCACACTTGAAATAGCAATTTTCTTGTTACAATGTTTTCTTTTAGCTAAAATATGATGAAAAATTATAAAATTCGGTCGCGGAAGCAAATATTTATATGATGTTTTACAAAAATAAAGTCAGATTTTACCAATTTTTGAAATGGATATGTTTGTTAAAACATTCATAAATATGCATCTGGACCTATACTATGGATAAAATATGATGAAAAAATATAAAATTCGGGCGCGGAAGCAAATATTTATATAATTTTTTACAAAAAAAAGTCAGATTTTACCTATTTTTGATGAATACGTTGTATATTGTAAGCTACATGGGCTGGATTCTAGAATACCTACCACAATTGAAATAGCAATTTTCTTGTAGCAATGTTTTCTTTTAGCTAAAATATGATGAAAAATCATAAAATTTGGGCGCGAAAGCAAATATTTATATGATTTTTTACAAAAATAAAGTCAGATTTTACTTATATTTGAAATGGATATTTTTGTTAAAACATTCATAAACATGCTTTCGGACCTATACTATGGATAAAATATGATGAAAAATTATAAAATTCGGGCGCGGAGGCAAATATTTATATGATTTTTTACAAAAATAAAGTCAGATTTTACCTATTTTTAATGAATACGTTGTATATTGTAAGCTACATGGGCTGGATTCTAGAATACCTACCACACTTGAAATAGCAATTCTCTTGTTGCATTGTTTTCTTTTAGCTAACATATGATGAAAAATTATAAAATTCGGTCGCGGAAGCAAATATTTATATGATTTTTTACATAAATAAAGTCAGATTTTACCTATTTTTGATGAATACGTTGCATATTGTAAGCTTCATTGGCTGGATTCTAGAATACCACCGCACTTGAAATAGCAATTTTCTTGTTGCAATGTTTTCTTTTAGCTAAAATAAGATGAAAAATTATAAAATTCGGGCGCGGAAGCAAATATTTATATGATTTTATACAAATATAAAGTCAGATTTTACCTATTTTTGAAGAATACGTTGTATATTGTAAGCTACATGGGCTGGATTCTAGAATTTTACCACACTTGAAATAGCAATTTTCTTGTTACAATGTTTTCTTTTAGCTAAAATATGATGAAAAATTATAAAATTCGGTCGCGGAAGCAAATATTTATATGATGTTTTACAAAAATAAAGTCAGATTTTACCAATTTTTGAAATGGATATGTTTGTTAAAACATTCATAAATATGCATCTGGACCTATACTATGGATAAAATATGATGAAAAAATATAAAATTCGGGCGCGGAAGCAAATATTTATATAATTTTTTACAAAAAAAAGTCAGATTTTACCTATTTTTGATGAATACGTTGTATATTGTAAGCTACATGGGCTGGATTCTAGAATACCTACCACAATTGAAATAGCAATTTTCTTGTAGCAATGTTTTCTTTTAGCTAAAATATGATGAAAAATCATAAAATTTGGGCGCGAAAGCAAATATTTATATGATTTTTTACAAAAATAAAGTCAGATTTTACTTATATTTGAAATGGATATTTTTGTTAAAACATTCATAAACATGCTTTCGGACCTATACTATGGATAAAATATGATGAAAAATTATAAAATTCGGGCGCGGAGGCAAATATTTATATGATTTTTTACAAAAATAAAGTCAGATTTTACCTATTTTTTATGAATACGTTGCATATTGTAGGCTTCATTGGCTGTATTCTAGAATACCTACCACACTTGAAATAGCAATTTTCTTGTTGCAATGTTTTCTTTTACCTAAATTATGATGAAAAATCATAAAATTCGGGCGCGGAAGCAAACATTTATATGATTTTTTACAAAAATAAAGTCAGATTTTACCTATTCTTGAAATGGATACTTTTGTTAAAACATTCATAAACATGCTTTTGGACCTATACTATGGTTAAAATATAATAAAAGATTATAAAATTCGGGCGCGGAAGCAAATAATTATATGATTTTTTACATAAATAAAGTCAGATTTTACCTATTTTTGATGAATACGTTGCATATTGTAAGCTTCATTGGCCGGATTCTAGAATACCACCGCACTTGATATAGCACTTTTCTTGTTGCAATGTTTTCTTTTAGCTAAAATAAGATGAAAAATTTTAAAATTCGGGCGCGGAAGCAAATATTAATATGATTTTATACAAATATAAAGTCAGATTTTACCTATTTTTGAAATGGATATTTTTGTTAAAACATTCATAAACATGCTTTTGGACTTATACTATGGATAAAATATAATGAAAAATTATAAAATTCGGGCGCGAAAGCAAATATTTATATAATTTTTTACAAAAATTAAGTCATATTTTACCTATTTTTGAAGAATACGTTGTATATTGTAAGCTACATAGGCTGGATTCTAGAATTCTACCACACTTGAAATAGCAATTTTCTTGTTGCAATGTTTTCTTTTAGCTAAAATATGATGATAAATTATAAAATTCGGTCGCGGAAGCAAATATTTATATAATGTTTTACAAAAATAAAGTCAGATTTTACCAATTTTTGAAATGGATATGTTACAGCCAGAATATATGTAAATATATAATTTTTAAGTTACCATTGTAAAAAACAGAATATAAAAAATAATATATTTATGTCAAGTCAATGAATACAGTCCACTTATTTTCCTAAACCAACGCGTAAACAAACCCCTACATTTTTTGGTCCTTCGAGCCGGATATGTCAGTGGTTTTGTAACAACAGTTACCAGAAAGAGAAGCAACAGCTTCAAATCATTGAAGAAAGAAACTACAGTTTCAATCAGAGTGTGATATTCAATCAATTAAAGCAAACAGCTTCAAGCAAGTCACACTCATTGTGAAATCTACAATCTCAAGTTCCCACAAGAAGGTGTTTCATCTTGTGGTAAGGCCGGAATAGTTATTCCAGCAATTTGACTTCAACTCGACAAACAGGTGAGATCTTTCTAATAATCTATTAAAATAGAGTCATTAAAACGAAAACGTTGTACATTAATAACAACGTTAACAAATTTTGAAAAATTTGTTACAAATTTTGATATTGAAACAGGAAGTGTTTCAAATTTAAAATTAAGATTAGAAAAAATAGAAGATACTTGGCAAAATTTTGATACCGTTCAACATAAAATAGAAGATCAAAGGAAAGAGGATGACACAGAATCATCTCAAGTTAGAATTGATTTTGAAGAAACATACTTTACTACAGCTTCTAGAGCTAGAGACATACTTGAAGCACGCACTGTTTTAAAAAATACATCTTGTAATGAATCATCATTGACAGGTGTCAAACAATCAAAAATTCAATTGCCTACGTTCACCTTACCTAAATTCAATGGTGAATATTCAAAATGGTTAACTTTTAAAGATTCGTATCAATCTGCAATACATTTTAATGATTCTTTAACGAATATTGAAAAACTTAGACATTTACGCAGTCTTTTAACTGGTGATGCATCATATTTACTTACTTCTCTCGAAACGACAAATGATAATTATGATACTGCATGGTCATTATTAAACGAAAGATATGAAAACAAAAAAATTATTATTCATACACATTTAAATTTATAAAATTCGGTCGCGGAAGCAAATATTAAATATGATTTTTTACAAAAATAAAGTCAGATTTTACCTATTTTTGATGATTACATTGCGTATTGTAAGCTTCATTGGCTGGATTCTAGAATACCACCACGCTTGAAATAGCAATTTTGTTGTTGTAAAGTTTTCTTTTAGCTAAAATATGATAAAAAATTATAAAATTCGGGCGCGGAAGCAAATATTTATATGATTTTTTATAAAAATAAAGTCAGATTTTACCTATTTTTGAAATGGATCTTTTTGTTAAAACATTCATAAACATGCTTTTGGACCTATACTATGGATAAAATATATATAAAATTCGGGCGCGGAAGCAAATATTTTGTGACGCCCTCTTCATAGAGGTACGCCCTGCTGCTCTGGTCGGAGAGGGTACGTGGAAACGTACTTTTCGGGGTTCGATTGCGTCGTTACAAGCTTCAAAATAATTGAAATATTAAAGATCTTAAACCCGGCGCCACGCGATTTTAGATAACTCAAAAACCGCGAAAAATCGGCAGTACGATATACCTGAAATAGAAAATGGGGTGTTTTGGGAAGGTATAAATTAAGGTAGAAGGTATTGTCTGAACAGAAACTCATAAATAGATTTAACTAGCTGGAGTAATATTACGACAAATATTTTGGTTCTACAATACAGAAAATTGGCATGACGTAAGCATTCAGATTCGTTTTCACAGTACCAAATTTGAGCTAACAACTCTTCTCTAATATCAACGTTGACACAAATTATAAATGACCAGCTTAAAACTATAGGAGATCTCCAAAGCATGCAAATATTCTAACATATGATAATTAAAATAGAAATTAATTTTAACAGAATTAGAGCAAATATTAAATGTCTATAAAGGAATAGTAGAACAAATAATTTCAAATAAAATAGAAATAACAATCTTCAACCATAAGATTGATGGAACAAAACTATGTGACGTGGTTGCGACTGGTCCAGCACATAGGCGGCGAAGCAAAAAAAGAAAGGTTCATAAAGTCACTTGATTTTGATTCAGTTTTGTTAGTCGACCTTTTAAATATATTAGAAAAGTACTTTTCCGATTGCCGAAACGTGGTTTTAGATTTCGGCAACGTGAAAATTAAACACAACGGGCACTTAACTTAAAACGGGCGCATTCGGCGACTCGGCGGAAGATGTGGCAAGATTGGAGCGACATGGAGGGCCACGGGGTCGATGACTTGAAGATCCCCTCGTTGATGAAAGGGTTGTGACGTAATGGCACCAGTAATACGACGAAGGCAACAGTCACATTTGTGGGCAACTCACACACACTAAATCCGCTACTATGGCGATAATTACGAATAAGAAATCAGTGTAAAATAAATTTCAACGAAGATACACTATAGATACGATAATTGATTCGTAATTTTAGAAAATTGAGAGAATTTACGCCCGCCACTGGCACTTCCACTAAACGTCTCGCTCGCACCGAGTCTCAAGGCGATCTCTCTTTAAATCTTTTTTTCGTTGATCGAAGAAATAACTAATTAAATTATTAACAATTTGAAATCAACACCAAATCTGAACGCTCACGCCATCCTGTATCGTCAAATTTAAATACAGTTTTTAAAAAAATAATAAAGAGAAGGGTAGGGACAAGGAAGGGAAAAATTTGAATGTTACAAACCCCCCCTTTACGTGGATAAACAAAAAAAATAATAGCAATATTATTTACCAACTAATCTTCTTCTACATTCCGATCACGGTTTACGGGTTTAATATCTTTAATATGCCAATTGCCTTTAGATTTACCATCAAAAGTTTCTAAATGATACGTGACGTTAGAGGTTTTGTCTTTAACTCGATAAGGTCCAATATACTTTGGAGCCAACTTAGAAGAAAAATGTCTAGTACCGTCTGACAAAACATAGTTCTTTAACCATACTTGCTGTCCAATTTCCAAACTTTCAGGCCGACGACGTAAATTATAATTATTTTGATTTCGTTTAAAAGCAACACTCAACCGTTTTCGCACTTCAATGAAAATTTGCTTTAATTTATCATCATCGATATGAGAAACGTCTGTCTCAGAGTTATTCACGGTATTATCAAGTTCTGTATGATATCTCCCGCAAAGAATTAATTCGCGATTAGAATTTAAATAATATGGAGTATACCCGGTTACTTCGCTTTTAGCGGTATTCATTGCGCAAGCTATATGTGGAATGTATGAATCCCATGTACGGTGATCTGCATCTTTTAAATATGAACGGATCATAGTTTTAATTGTGCGGTTTGCACGTTCAGCGGGATTGTTTTGCGGGTGATAATAGGCATTGTAGGAAATTTTTACACCATATTTAGTCGCTAGTTCTTTGAATTCTCGGCTAATGAATTGCTTTCCGTAGTCACACACTAATATTTGTGGGACGCCATACTTTAAAAATATATTATGTTCAATGAGATCGCATAATTTACCGGCAGTTGCTTTTCGGACAGGAAGAAGAACTACATATTTA
This sequence comes from Stenolophus ochropezus, assembly GCA_035578165.1. Lineage (NCBI taxonomy): Eukaryota > Metazoa > Arthropoda > Insecta > Coleoptera > Carabidae > Stenolophus > Stenolophus ochropezus. The sequence goes on along the minus strand of JAQOWZ010000083.1, from coordinate 635,473 downwards.
GAGAAATAATCACTGATTACTAAAAGATAATTGTTCCCTTTTCGTGAACATGGGAATTCCACAAAATCAGCGCTAATTAATTGCCACGGGCGCGTTACATTAGGTTTTCCGCCCATAAAACCTGGAATACGCTGTTGCAATGGTTTTTGCATCTGACAAATAGTGCAATTCCGTACGTATGATTTTATATCTGCTTGCATTTTTGGCCAATAGTAGATACTTGCAGCTCGGTGGAAAGTTTTGTAGGCTCCCGTATGTCCGGCGGTAGGATTATCGTGACATTCTTTTAATACTTGCAAGCGATATTCCTTCGGTACCACAAATTTCCATTCATTTGTCGTAGGTGAACGCACGTATTTACATAGTTTATTATTCTCAATTTTCCAAAATTTATAATTAGCAGGTTCGTCGTGAACTTTAGACAATAATTGGCGATACCAGGGATCAGTAACCGGGGAGTCTATCGTAACTAAGTTCACGTTTGCTTCTACGGATCTGGAGAGTAAATCAGGCAACAAATGTTCTGAACCTTTTCGATGTTTGATCTCGAAATCAAACTGTTGCAATCTTACGGCCCACCTAGCTAAACGACCAGTAGGGTCTTTTAAATTATTTAGCCATAACAGAGAATGATGATCTGTTATAACCGTGAATTTCCCTCCTTCGATATATGGTCGAAATTTTTCGATTCCCCAGATAACGCCTAAACATTCTCGCTCGGTTACGCTGTAGTTTCTCTCTTGTTTAGTTAAAGATTTGCTGGCATAACAAATTACTTTTTCACCGTGTTCCGTGATTTGAGTTAGTACGGCACCGAGTCCATACGCTGATGCGTCTGTTTGCACAACAAACGGCAGATTAAAATCCGGACAGGAGAGGATAGGGGCAATAATTAATTTCTCCTTGATCGCGTTAAAAGATTTTGCACATTCGGAGTTCCAAATAAAAGGGTTCTTTTTCTTAGTTAACGCAGATATAGGTGCAGAAAGAGTTGAGTAGTCAGGGATAAAACGACGGTACCAAGAAACTGTACCTAAAAATCTTCTTACTTCGGTAACGTTTTTGGGTGCTGGAATATTCAGGATTGCTTCGACTTTTCCAGGGTCGACGTGTAGCCCGGTATTATTTACTACGTATGCTAAATATTTGATTTCGGGTTTGCAAAAATGACATTTTTCTCTATTTAAAGTTAATCCGGCACCAAAAATTTTTATAAACACTTTTTCTAAAATCTCTAAGTGTTTTTCAAAAGTAGGGGTGACAATGATGACGTCATCTAGATAAACAAATACATAATTTTCAAATTCATGATCAAAAAGACGATCCATGAGTCTTAGAAATGTCGCCGGTGAGTTATGTAACCCAAAGGGCATGCGTTTAAACTCAAAAAGACCTCGACCAGGAACTGTAAAATCTGTCTTTTCTTGACTTGACTCTTTGACGGGGATTTGCCAAAATGCTGATTTTATATCTAATGTAGAAATATAGCGAGCGTCGCGAAGTTTATCAAGAATTGAATTTACGTAGGGTAGAGGATATGCGTCTTTACGGGTAACGGCATTTAACTTCTGGTAGTCTTTACCTATTACCTTTACCTATTTTTGATGAATACGTTGTATATTGTAAGTTTCATTGGCTAGATTCTAGAATACCTACCACACTTGAAATAGCAATTTTCATGTTACAATGTTTTCTTTTATCTAAATTATGATGAAAAATCATAAAATTCGGGCGCGGAAGCAAATATTTATATGATTTTTTACAAAAATTAAGTCAGATTTTACCTATTCTTGAAATAGATATTTTTGTTAAAACATTCATAAACATGCTTTTGGACCTATACTATGGATAAAATATGATGAAAAATGATAAAATTCGGGCGCGGAAGCAAATATTTATTTGATTTTTTACAAAAATAAAGTCAGATTTTACCTATTTTTGATGAATACGTTGTATATTGTAAGCTACATGGGCTGGATTCTAGAATACCTACCACAATTAAAATAGCAATTTTCTTGTAGCAATGTTTTCTCTTAGCTAAAATATGATAAAAAATTATAAAATTCGGGCGCGGAAGCAAATATTTATATGATTTTTTACAAAAATAAATTTAGATTTTACTTATTTTTGAAATGGATAATTTTTTTAAAACATTCATAAACATGCTTTTGGACATATACTATGGATAAAATATGATGAAAAATTATAAAATTCGGGCGCGGAAGCAAATATTTATATATTTTTTTACAAACATTAAGTCAGATTTTACCTATTTTTGATGAATACGTTGTATATTGTAAGCTTCATTGGCTGGATTCTAGAATACCTACCACAATTGAAATAGCAATTTTCTTGTAGCAATGTTTTCTTTTAGCTAAAATATGATAAAAAATCGTAAATTTCGGGCGCGGAAGCAAATATTTATATGATGTTTTACAAAAATAAAGTCAGATTTTAATTATTTTTGAAATAGATAATTTTTTTAAAACATTCATAAATATGCTTTTTTACCTATACTATGGATAAAATATGATGAAAAATTATAAAATTCGGGCGCGGAAACAAATATTTATATATTTTTTTACAAACTTTAAGTCAGATTTTACCTATTTTTGATGAATACGTTGTATATTATAAGCTTCATTGGCTGGATTCTAGAATACCTACCACAATTGAAATAGCAATTTTCTTGTAGCAATGTTTTCTATTAGCTAAAATATGATGAAAAATCATAAAATTCGGACTCGGAAGCAATTATTTATATGATGTTTTACAAAAATAAAGTAAGATTTTACCTATTTTTGAAATGGATATTTTTGTTAAAACATTCATAAAAAATCTTTTAAACCTATACTATGGATAAAATATGATGAAAATTTATAAAATTCGGGCGCGGAAGCAAATATTTATATGATTTTTTACAAAAATAAAGTCAGATTTTACCTATTTTTAATGAATACGTTGTATATTGTAAGCTACATGCGCTGGATTCAAGAATACCTACCACACTTGAAATAGCAATTTTCTTGTTGCAACGTTTTTTTATAGCTAAAATATGATGAAAAATTATAAAATTCGGGCGCGGAAGCAAATATTTATATGATTTTTTACATAAAATAAAGTCAGATTTTACCTATTTTTGATGAATACGTTGCATATTGTAAGCTTCATTGGCTGGATTCTAGAATACCACCACACTTGAAATAGCAATTTTCTTGTTGCAATGTTTTCTATTAGCTAAAATATGATGAAAAATTATAAAATTCGGGCGCGGAAGCAAATATTTAAATGATTTTTTACAAAAATAAAGTCAGATTTTACCTATTCTTAAAATGGATATTTTTGTTAAAACATTTATAAACATGCTTTTGGACCTATACTATGGATAAAATATGGTGAAAAATTATAAAATTCGGGCGCGGAAGCAAATATTTATATGATTTTTTACAAAAATAAAGTCAGATTTTACCTATTTTTAATGAATACGTTGTATATTGTAAGCTACATGGTCTGGATTCTAGAATACCTACCACACTTGAAATAGCAATTTTCTTGTTGCAATGTGTTCTTTTAGCTAAAATATGATGCAAATTATAAAATTCGGTCGCGGAAGCAAATATTTATATGATTTCTTACAAAAATAAAGTCAGATTTTACCTATTTTTGATGAATACGTTGCATATTGTAAGTTACATGGGCTGGATTCTAGAATACCTACCACACTTGAAATAGCTATTATCTTTTTGCAATGTTTTCTTTTAGCTAAAATATGATGAAAAATTATAAAATTCGGACGCGGAAGCAAATATTTATATGATTTTTTACAAAAATAAAGTCAGATTTTACCTATTTTTGATGAATACGTTGCATATTGTAAGCTACATTGGCTTTATTCTAGAATACCACCACACTTGAAATAGCAATATTCTTGTAGCAATGTTTTCTTTTAGGTAAAATATGATGAAAAATTATAAAATTCGGGCGCGGAAGCAAATATTTATATGATTTTTTACAAAAATTAAGTCAGATTTTATCTATTTTTGAATTGGATATTTTTGTTTAAACATTCATAAACATGCTTTTGGACCTTTACTATGGATAAAATTTAATGAAAAATTATAAAATTCGGGCGCGGAAGCAAATATTTATATAATTTATTACAAAATATAAGTCAGATTTTACCTATTTTTGATGAATACGTTGTATATTGTAAGCTAAATGGGCTGGATTTTAGAATACCTACCACAATTGAAATAGCAATATTCTTGTAGCAATGTTTTCTTTTAGCTAAAATAAGATAAAAAATCATAAAATTCGGGCGCGGAAGCAAATATTTATATGATTTTTTACAAAAATAAAGTCAGATTTTACCTATTTTTGATGAATACGTTGTATATTGTAAGCTAAATGGGCTGGATTCTAGAATACCTACCACACTTGAAATAGCAATTTTCTTGTTGCAATGTGTTCTTTTAGCTAAAATATGATGAAAAATTATAAAATTCGGTCGCGGATGCAAATATTTATATAATTTCTTACAAAAATAAAGTCAGATTTTACCTATTTTTGATGAATACGTAGCATATTGTAAGCTACATGGGCTGGATTCTAGAATACCTACCACACTTGAAATAGCAATTATCTTTTTGCAATGTTTTCTTTTAGCTAAAATATGATGAAAAATTATAAAATTCGGTCGCGGAAGCAAATATTTATATGATTTTTTACAAAACTAAATTCAGATTTTACCTATTTTTGATGAATACGTTGCATATTGTAAGCTACATTGGCTTTATTCTAGAATACCACCACACTTGAAATAGCAATTTTCTTGTTGCAATGTTATCTTTTAGCTAAAATAGAATGAAAAATTATAAAATTCGGGCGCGGAAGCAAATATTTATATGATTTTTTACAAAAATAAAGTCAGATTTTACCTATTCTTGAAATGGATATTTTTGTTAAATCATTCATAAACATGCTTTTGGACCCATACTATGGATAAAATATGATGAAAAATTATAAAATTCGGGCGCGGAAGCAAATATTTATATGATTTTTTACAAAAATAAAGTCAGATCTTACCTATTTTTGATGAATACGTTGTATAATGTAAGCTAAATGGGCTGGATTCTAGAATACCTACCACAATTGAAATAGCAATATTCTTGTAGCAATGTTTTCTTTTAGGTAAAATATGATGAAAATTTATAAAATTCGGGCGCGGAAGCAAATATTTATATGATTTTTTACAAAAATAAAGTCAGATTTTATCTATTTTTGAAATGGATATTTTTGTTTAAACATTCATAAACATGCTTTTGGACCTTTACTATGGATAAAATTTAATGAAAAATTATAAAATTCGGGCGCGGAAGCAAATATTTATATGATTTTTTACAAAAATAAAGTCAGATTTTACCTATTTTTGATGAATACGTTGTATATTGTAAGCTAAATGGGCTGGATTCTAGAATACCTACCACAATTGAAATAGCAATATTCTTGTAGCAATGTTTTCCTTTAGCTAAAATAAGATAAAAAATCATAAAATTCGGCCGCGGAAGCAAATATTTATATGATTTTTTACAAAAATAAAGTCAGATTTTACCTATTTTTGATGAATACGTTGTATATTGTAAGCTAAATGGGCTGGATTCTAGTATACCTACCACACTTGAAATAGCAATTTTCTTGTTGCAATGTGTTCTTTTAGCTAAAATATGATGAAAAATTATAAAATTCGGTCGCGGAAGCAAATATTTATATGATTTCTTACAAAAATAAAGTCAGATTTTACCTATTTTTGATGAATACGTTGCATATTGTAAGCTACATGGGCTGGATTCTAGAATACCTACCACACTTGAAATAGCAATTATCTTTTTGCAATGTTTTCTTTTAGCTAAAATATGATGAAAAATTATAAAATTCGGTCGCGGAAGCAAATATTTATATGATTTTCTACAAAAATAAAGTCAGATTTTACCTATTTTTGATGAATACGTTGCATATTGTAAGCTACATTGGCTTTATTCTAGAATACCACCACACTTGAAATAGAAATTTTCTTGTTGCAATGTTTTCTTTTAGCTAAAATAGAATGAAAAATTATAAAATTCGGGCGCGGAAGCAAATATTTATATGATTTTTTACAAAAATAAAGTCAGATTTTACCTATTCTTGAAATGGATATTTTTGTTAAATCATTCATAAACATGCTTTTGGACCCATACTATGGATAAAATATGATAAAAAATCATAAAATTCGGGCGCGGAAGCAAATATTTATATGATTTTTTACAAAAATAAAGTCAGATCTTACCTATTTTTGATGAATACGTTGTATAATGTAAGCTAAATGAGCTGGATTCTAGAATACCTACCACAATTGAAATAGCAATATTCTTGTAGCAATGTTTTCTTTTAGGTAAAATATGATGAAAAATTATAAAATTCGGGCGCGGAAGCAAATATTTATATGATTTTTTACAAAAATAAAGTCAGATTTTATCTATTTTTGAAATGGATATTTTTGTTTAAACATTCATAAACATGCTTTTGGACCTTTACTATGGATAAAATTTAATGAAAAATTATAAAATTCGGGCGCGGAAGCAAATATTTATATAATTTATTACAATATATAAGTCAGATTTTACCTATTTTTGATGAATACGTTGTATATTGTAAGCTAAATGGGCTGGATTCTAGAATACCTACTACAATTGAAATAGCAATATTCTTGTAGCAATGTTTTCTTTTAGCTAAAATAAGATAAAAAATCATAAAATTCGGGCGCGGAAGCAAATTTTTATATGATTTTTTACAAAAATAAAGTCAGATTTTACCTATTTTTGATGAATACGTTGTATATTGTAAGCTAAATGGGCTGGATTCTAGAATACCTACCACACTTGAAATAGCAATTTTCTTGTTGCAATGTGTTCTTTTAGCTAAAATATGATGAAAAATTATTAAATTCGGTCGCGGAAGCAAATATTTATATAATTTCTTACAAAAATTAAGTCAGATTTTTACCTATTTTTGATGAATACGTTGCATATTGTAAGCTACATGGGCTGGATTCTAGAATACCTACCACAATTGAAATAGCAATATTCTTGTAGCAATGTTTTCCTTTAGCTAAAATAAGATAAAAAATCACAAAATTCGGCCGCGGAAGCAAATATTTATATGATTTTTTACAAAAATAAAGTCAGATTTTACCTATTTTTGATGAATACGTTGTATATTGTAAGCTACATTGGCTTTATTCTAGAATACCACCACACTTGAAATAGCAATTTTCTTGTTGCAATGTTTTCTTTTAGCTAAAATAGAATGAAAAATTATAAAATTCGGGCGCGGAAGCAAATATTTATATGATTTTTTACAAAAATAAAGTCAGATTTTACATATTCTTGAAATGGATATTTTTGTTAAATCATTCATAAACATGCTTTTGGACCCATACTATGGATAAAATATGATGAAAAATTATAAAATTCGGGCGCGGAAGCAAATATTTATATGATTTTTTACAAAAATAAAGTCAGATCTTACCTATTTTTGATGAATACATTGTATAATGTAAGCTAAATGGGCTGGATTCTAGAATACCTACCACAATTGAAATAGCAATATTCTTGTAGCAATGTTTTCTTTTAGGTAAAAGATGATGAAAAATTATAAAATTCGGACGCGGAAGCAAATATTTATATGATTTTTTACAAAAATAAAGTCAGATTTTACCTATTTTTGATGAATACGTTGCATATTGTAAGCTGCATTGGCTTTATTCTAGAATACCACCACACTTGAAATAGCAATATTCTTGTAGCAATGTTTTCTTTTAGGTAAAATATGATGAAAAATTATAAAATTCGGACGCGGAAGCAAATATTTATATGATTTTTTACAAAAATAAAGTCAGATTTAACCTATTTTTGATGAATACGTTGCATATTGTAAGCTACATTGGCTTTATTCTAGAATACCACCACACTTGAAATAGCAATTTTCTTGTTGCAATGTTTTCTTTTAGCTAAAATAGAATGAAAAATTACAAAATTCGGGCGCGGAAGCAAATATTTATATGATTTTTTACAAAAATAAAGTCAGATTTTACCTATTCTTGAAATGGATATTTTTGTTAAATCATTCATAAACATGCTTTTGGACCCATACTATGGATAAAATATGAAGAAAAATTATAAAATTCGGGCGCGGAAGCAAATATTTATATGATTTTTTACAAAAATAAAGTCAGATCTTACCTACTTTTGATGAATACATTGTATAATGTAAGCTAAATGGGCTGGATTCTAGAATACCTACCACAATTGAAATAGCAATATTCTTGTAGCAATGTTTTCTTTTAGGTAAAAGATGATGAAAAATTATAAAATTCGGGCGCGGAAGCAAATATTTATATGATTTTTTACAAAAATAAAGTCAGATTTTACCTATTCTTGAAATGGATATTTTTGTTAAATCATTCATAAACATACTTTTGGACCCATACTATGGATAAAATATGATGAAAAATTATAAAATTCGGGTGCGGCGGCAAATATTTATATGATTTTTTACAAAAATAAAGTCAGATTTTACCTATTTTTAATGAATACGTTGCATATTGTAAGCTACATGGGCTGGATTCTAGAATACCTACCACACTTGAAATAGCAATTATCTTTTTGCAATGTTTTCTTTTAGCTAAAATATGATGAAAAATTATAAAATTCGGACGCGGAAGCAAATATTTATATGATTTTTTACAAAAATAAAGTCAGATTTTACCTATTTTTGATGAATACGTTGCATATTGTAAGCTGCATTGGCTTTATTCTAGAATACCACCACACTTGAAATAGCAATATTCGTGTAGCAATGTTTTCTTTTAGGTAAAATATGATGAAAAATTATAAAATTCGGACGCGGAAGCAAATATTTATATGATTTTTTACAAAAATAAAGTCAGATTTTACCTATTTTTGATGAATACGTTGCATATTGTAAGCTACATTGGCTTTATTCTAGAATACCACCACACTTGAAATAGCAATTTTCTTGTTGCAATGTTTTCTTTTAGCTAAAATAGAATGAAAAATTATAAAATTCGGGCGCGGAAGCAAATATTTATATGATTTTTTACAAAAATAAAGTCAGATTTTACCTATTCTTGAAATGGATATTTTTGTTAAATCATTCATAAACATGCTTTTGGACCAATACTATGGATAAAATATGATGAAAAATCATAAAATTCGGGTGCGGAAGCAAATATTTATATGATTTTTTACAAAAATAAAGTCAGATCTTACCTATTTTTGATGAATACGTTGTATAATGTAAGCTAAATGGGCTGGATTCTAGAATACCTACCACAATTGAAATAGCAATATTCTTGTAGCAATGTTTTCTTTTAGGTAAAATATGATGAAAAATTATAAATTTCGGGCGCGGAAGCAAATATTTATATGATTTTTTACAAAAATAAAGTCAGATTTTATCTATTTTTGAAATGGATATTTTTGTTTAAACATTCATAAACATGCTTTTGGACCTTTACTATGGATAAAATTTAATGAAAAATTATAAAATTCGGGCGCGGAAGCAAATATTTATATAATTTATTACAATATATAAGTCAGATTTTACCTATTTTTGATGAATACGTTGTATATTGTAAGCTAAATGGGCTGGATTCTAGAATACCTACCACACTTGAAATAGCAATTTTCTTGTTGCAATGTGTTCTTTTAGCTAAAATATGATGAAAAATTATAAAATTCGGTCGCGGAAGCAAATATTTATATGATTTTTTACAAAAATAATGTCAGATTTTAACTATTTTTGATGAATACGTTGCATATTGTAAACTACATTGGCTTTATTCTAGTTTACCACCACACTTTAAATAGCAATTTTCTTGTTGCAATGTTTTCTTTTAGCTAAAATAGAATGAAAAATTATAAAATTCGGGTGCGGAAGCAAATATTTATCTGATTTTTTACAAAAATAAAGTCAGATTTTACCTATTCTTGAAATGGATATTTTTGTTAAATCATTCATAAACATGCTTTTGGACCCATACTATGGATAAAATATGATGAAAAATTATAAAATTCGGGCGCGGAAGCAAATATTTATATGTTTTTTTACAAAAATAATGTCAGATTTTACCTATTTTTGAAATGGATATTTTTGTTAAAACATTCATAAACATGCTTTTGGACCTGTACTATGGATAAAATTTAATGAAAAATTATAAAATTCGGGCGCGGAAGCAAATATTTATATAATTTATTACAACAATTATTCAGATTTTACCTATTTTTGATGAATACGTTTATATTGTAAGCTTCATTGGCTGGATTCTAGAAAACCGACCACACTTGAAATAGCAATTTTCTTGTTGCAATGTTTTCTTTTACCTAAATTATGATGAAAAATCATAAAATTCGGGCGCGGAAGCAAATATTTATATGATTTTTTACAAAAATAAGTCAGATTTTACCTATTCTTGAAATGCATATTTTTGTTAAATCATTCATAAACATGCTTTTGGACCCATACTATGAATAAAATATGATGAAAAATTATAAAATTCGGGCGCGGAAGCAAATATTTATATGATTTTTTACAAAAATAAAGTCAGATTTTACCTATTCTTGAAATGGATATTTTTGTTAAATCATTCATAAACATGCTTTTGGACCCATACTATGGATAAAATATGATGAAAAATTATAAAATTCGGGCGCGGAAGCAAATATTTATATGATTTTTTACAAAAATAAAGTCAGATTTTATCTATTTTTGAAATGGATATTTTTGTTTAAACATTCATAAACATGCTTTTGGACCTTTACTATGGATAAAATTTAATGAAAAATTATAAAATTCGGGCGCGGAAGCAAATATTTATATGATTTTTTACAAAATAAAGTCAGATTTTACCTATTTTTGATGAATACGTTGTATATTGTAAGCTAAATGGGCTGGATTCTAGAATACCTACCACAATTGAAATAGCAATATTCTTGTAGCAATGTTTTCTTTTAGCTAAAATAAGATAAAAAATCATAAAATTCGGCCGCGGAAGCAAATATTTATATGATTGTTTACAAAAATAAAGTCAGATTTTACCTATTTTTGATGAATACGTTGTATATTGTAAGCTACATTGGCTTTATTCTAGAATACCACCACACTTGAAATAGCAATTTTCTTGTTGCAATGTTTTCTTTTAGCTAAAATAGAATGAAAAATTATAAAATTCGGGCGCGGAAGCAAATATTTATATGATTTTTTACAAAAATAAGTCAGATTTTACCTATTTTTGATGAATACGTTGCATATAGTAAGCTACATGGGCTGGATTCTAGTATACCTACCACACTTGAAATAGCAATTTTCTTGTTGCAATGTGTTCTTTTAGCTAAAATATGATGAAAAATTATAAAATTCGGTCGCGGAAGCAAATATTTATATGATTTCTTACAAAAATAAAGTCAGATTTTACCTATTTTTGATGAATACGTTGCATATTGTAAGCTACATGGGCTGGATTCTAGAATACCTACCACACTTGAAATAGCAATAATCTTTTTGCAATGTTTTCTTTTAGCTAAAATATGATGAAAAATTATAAAATTCGGTCGCGGAAGCAAATATTTATATGATTTTTTACAAAAATAAAGTCAGATTTTACCTATATTTGATGAATACGTTGCATATTGCAAGCTACATTGGCTTTATTCTAGAATACCACCACACATGAAATAGCAATTTTCTTGTTGCAATGTTTTCTTTTAGCTAAAATAGAATGAAAAATTATAAAATTCGGGCGCGGAAGCAAATATTTATATGATTTTTTACAAAAATAAAGTCAGATTTTATCTATTTTTGAAATGGATATTTTTGTTTAAACATTCATAAACATGCTTTTTGACCTTTACTATGAATAAAATTTAATGAAAAATTATAAAATTCGGGCGCGGAAGCAAATATTTATATAATTTATTACAATATATAAGTCAGATTTTACCTATTTTTGATGAATACGTTGTATATTGTAAGCTAAATGGGCTGGATTCTAGAATACCTACCACATTTGAAATAGCAATATTCTTGTAGCAATGTTTTCTTTTAGCTAAAATAAGATAAAAAATCATAAAATTCGGGCGCGGAAGCAAATATTTATATGATTTTTTACAAAAATAAAGTCAGATTTTACCTATTTTTGATGAATACGTTGTATATTGTAAGCTAAATGGGCTGGATTCTAGAATACCTACCACACTTGAAATAGCAATTTTTTTGTTGCAATGTGTTCTTTTAGCTAAAATATGATGAAAAATTATAAAATTCGGTCGCGGAAGCAAATATTTATATGATTTTTTACAAAAATAAAGTCAGATTTTACCTATTTTTGATGAATACGTTGCATATTGTAAGCTACATTGGCTTTATTCTAGTTTACCACCACACTTGAAATAGCAATTTTCTTGTTGCAATGTTTTCTTTTAGCTAAAATAGAATGAAAAATTATAAAATTCGGGCGCGGAAGCAAATATTTATATGATTATTTACAAAAATAAAGTCAGATTTTACCTATTCTTGAAATGGATATTTTTGTTAAATCATTCATAAACATGCTTTTGGACCCATACTATGGATAAAATATGATGAAAAATTATAAAATTCGGGCGCGGAAGCAAATATTTTTTTTTTTTTTTTACAAAAATAATGTCAGATTTTACCTATTTTTGAAATGGATATTTTTGTTAAAACATTCATAAACATGCTTTTGGACCTGTACTATGGATAAAATTTAATGAAAAATTATAAAATTCGGGCGCGGAAGCAAATATTTATATAATTTATTACAACAATTATTCAGATTTTACCTATTTTTGATGAATACGTTTATATTGTAAGCTTCATTGGCTGGATTCTAGAATACCGACCACACTTGAAATAGCAATATTCTTGTTGCAATGTTTTCTTTTACCTAAATTATGATGAAAAATCATAAAATTCGGGCGCGGAAGCAAATATTTATATGATTTTTTACAAAAATAAAGTCAGATTTTACCTATTCTTGAAATGCATATTTTTGTTAAATCATTCATAAACATGCTTTTGGACCCATACTATGGATAAAATATGATGAAAAATTATAAAATTCGGGCGCGGAAGCAAATATTTATATGATTTTTTACAAAAATAAAGTCAGATTTTACCTATTCTTGAAATGGATATTTTTGTTAAATCATTCATAAACATGCTTTTGGATCCATACTATGGATAAAATATGATGAAAAATTATAAAATTCGGGCGCGGAAGCAAATATTTATATGATTTTTTACAAAAATAAAGTCAGATTTTATCTATTTTTGAAATGGATATTTTTGTTTAAACATTCATAAACATGCTTTTGGACCTTTACTATGGATAAAATTTAATGAAAAATTATAAAATTCGGGCGCGGAAGCAAATATTTATATGATTTTTTACAAAAATTAAGTCAGATTTTACCTATTTTTGATGAATACGTTGTATATTGTAAGCTAAATGGGCTGGATTCTAGAATACCTACCACAATTGAAATAGCAATATTCTTGTAGCAATGTTTTCTTTTAGCTAAAATAAGATAAAAAATCATAAAATTCGGCCGCGGAAGCAAATATTTATATGATTTTTTACAAAAATAAAGTCAGATTTTACCTATTTTTGATGAATACGTTGTATATTGTAAGCTACATTGGCTTTATTCTAGAATACCACCACACTTGAAATAGCAATTTTCTTGTTGCAATGTTTTCTTTTAACTAAAATAGAATGAAAAATTATTAAATTCGGGCGCGGAAGCAAATATTTATATGATTTTTTACAAAAATAAAATCAGATTTTACCTATTTTTGATGAATACGTTGCATATTGTAAGCTACATGGGCTGGATTCTAGTATACCTACCACACTTGAAATAGCAATTTTCTTGTTGCAATGTGTTCTTTTAGCTAAAATATGATGAAAAATTATAAAATTCGGTCGCGGAAGCAAATATTTATATGATTTCTTACAAAAATAAAGTCAGATTTTACCTATTTTTGATGAATACGTTGCACATTGTAAGCTACATGGGCTGGATTCTAGAATACCTACCACCTTGAAATAGCAATTATCTTTTTGCAATGTTTTCTTTTAGCTAAAATATGATGAAAAATTATAAAATTCGGTCGCGGAAGCAAATATTTATATGATTTTTTACAAAAATAGAGTCAGATTTTACCTATATTTGATGAATACGTTGCATATTGTAAGCTACATTGGCTTTATTCTAGAATACCACCACACTTGAAATAGCAATTTTCTTGTTGCAATGTATTCTTTTAGCTAAAATAGAATGAAAAATTATAAAATTCGGGCGCGGAAGCAAATATTTATATGATTTTTTACAAAAATAAAGTCTGATTTTACCTATTTATGAAATGGATATTTTTGTTAAAACATTCATATACATGCTTTTGGACCTATACTATGGATAAAATATAATGAATAATTATAAAATCGGGCGCGGAAGCAAATATTTATATAATTTTTTACAAAAATTAAGTTAGATTTTACCTATTTTTGATGAATACGTTGTATATTGTAAGTTTCATTGGCTGGATTCTAGAATACCTACCACACTTGAAATAGCAATTTTCATGTTGCAATGTTTTCTTTTACCTAAATTATGATGAAAAATCATAAAATTCGTGCGCGGAAGAAAATATTTATATGATTTTTTACAAAAATAAAGTCAGATTTTACCTATTCTTGAAATGGATATTTTTGTTAAAACATTCATAAACATGTTTCTCGACCTACACTTTGGATAAAATATGATTAAAAATTATAAAATTCGGGCGCGGAAGCAAATATTTATATGATTTTTTACAAAAATAAAATCAGATTTTACCTATTTTTGATGAATACGTTGCATATTGTAAGCTACATGGGCTGGATTCTAGTATACCTACCACACTTGAAATAGCAATTTTCTTGTTGCAATGTGTTCTTTTAGCTAAAATATGATGAAAAATTATAAAATTCGGTCGCGGAAGCAAATATTTATATGATTTCTTACAAAAATAAAGTCAGATTTTACCTATTTTTGATGAATACGTTGCACATTGTAAGCTACATGGGCTGGATTCTAGAATACCTACCACCTTGAAATAGCAATTATCTTTTTGCAATGTTTTCTTTTAGCTAAAATATGATGAAAAATTATAAAATTCGGTCGCGGAAGCAAATATTTATATGATTTTTTACAAAAATAGAGTCAGATTTTACCTATATTTGATGAATACGTTGCATATTGTAAGCTACATTGGCTTTATTCTAGAATACCACCACACTTGAAATAGCAATTTTCTTGTTGCAATGTATTCTTTTAGCTAAAATAGAATGAAAAATTATAAAATTCGGGCGCGGAAGCAAATATTTATATGATTTTTTACAAAAATAAAGTCTGATTTTACCTATTTATGAAATGGATATTTTTGTTAAAACATTCATATACATGCTTTTGGACCTATACTATGGATAAAATATAATGAATAATTATAAAATCGGGCGCGGAAGCAAATATTTATATAATTTTTTACAAAAATTAAGTTAGATTTTACCTATTTTTGATGAATACGTTGTATATTGTAAGTTTCATTGGCTGGATTCTAGAATACCTACCACACTTGAAATAGCAATTTTCATGTTGCAATGTTTTCTTTTACCTAAATTATGATGAAAAATCATAAAATTCGTGCGCGGAAGAAAATATTTATATGATTTTTTACAAAAATAAAGTCAGATTTTACCTATTCTTGAAATGGATATTTTTGTTAAAACATTCATAAACATGTTTCTCGACCTACACTTTGGATAAAATATGATTAAAAATTATAAAATTCGGGCGCAAAAGCAAATATTTATATGATTTTTTACAAAAATAAAGTCAGATTTTACCTATTTTTGATGAATACGTTGTATATTGTAAGCTACATGGGCTGGATTCTAGAATACCTACCACAATTAAAATAGCAATTTGCTTGTAGCAATGTTTTCTCTTAGCTAAAATATGATAAAAAATTATAAAATTTGGGCGCGGAAGCAAATATTTATATGATTTTTTACAAATATAAAGTTAGATTTTACCTATTTTTGAAATGGATATTTTTGTTAAAACTTTCATAAACATGCTTTTGGACCAATACTATGGATAAAATATGATGAAAAAATTATAAAATTCGGGCGCGGAAGCAAATATTAATATGATTTTTTACAAAAATAAAGTCCTTATTTTACCTATTTTTAATGAACACGATGTATATTGTAAGCTACATGGGCTGGATTCTATAATACCTACTACACTTGAAATAGCAATTTTCTTGTTGCAATGTTTTCTTTTAGCTAAAATATGATGAAAAATTATAAAATTCGGTCGCGAAAGCAAATATTTATATGATTTTTTACAAAAATAAAGTTAGGTTTTACCTATTTTTGATAAATACGTTGCATATTTTAAGCTTCATTGGCAGGTTTCTAGAATACCACCTCACTTGAAATAGCAATTTTCTTGTTGCAATGTTTTCTTTTAGCTAAAATATGATGAAATATTATAAAATTCGGGCGCGGAATCAAATATTTATATGATTTTTTACAAAAATAAAGTCAGATTTTACCTATTAATGAAATGGATATTTTTGTTAAAACATTCATATACATGCTTTTGGACCTATACTATGGATAAAATATAATGAATAATTATAAAATCGGGCGCGAAAGCAAATATTTATATAATTTTTTACAAAAATTAAGTTAGATTTTACCTATTTTTGATGAATACGTTGTATATTGTAAGTTTCATTGGCTGGATTCTAGAATACCTACCACACTTGAAATAGCAATTTTCTTGTTGCAATGTTTTCTTTTACCTAAATTATGATAAAAAATCATAAAATTCGGGCGCGGAAGCAAATATTTATATGATTTTTTACAAAAATAAAGTCAGATTTTACCTATTCTTGAAATGGATATTTTTGTTAAAACATTCATAAACATGTTTCTCGACCTACACTTTGGATAAAATATGATTAAAAATTATAAAATTCGGGCGCAAAAGAAAATATTTATATGATTTTTTACAAAAATAAAGTCAGATTTTACCTATTTTTAATGAATACGTTGCATATTGTAAGCTTCATTGGCTGGATTCTAGAATACCACCACACTTGAAATAGCTTTTTTCTTGTTGCAATGTTTTCTTTTAGCTAAAATATGATGAAAAATTTTAAAATTCGGGCGCGGAAGCAAATATTTATATGATTTTTTACAAAAATATAGTCAGATTTTACCTATTTTTTAAATGGATATTTTTGTTAAAACATTCAAAAACATGCTTTTGGACCTTTACTATGGATAAAATGTAATGAAAAATTATAAAATTCGGGCGCGGAAGCAAATATTTATATAATTTATTACAAAAATTAAGTCAGATTTTACCTATTTTTGATGAATACGTTTATATTGTAAGCTTCATTGGCTGGATTTTAGAATATCGACCACACTTGAAATAGCAACTTTCTTGTTGCAATGTTTTCTTTTACCTAAATTATGATAAAAAATCATAAAATTCGGGCGCGGAAGCAAATATTTATATGATTTTTTACAAACATAAAGTCAGATTTTACCTATTTTTAATGAATACGTTGTATATTGTAAGTTACATGGGCTGGATTCTAGAATACCTACCACACTTGAAATAGCAATTTTCTTTTTGCAATGTTTTCTTTTAGCTAAAATATGATGAAAAATTATAAAATTCGGTCGCGGAAGCAAATATTTACATTATTTTTTACAAAAATAAAGTCAGATTTTACCTATTTTTGATGAATAAGTTGTATATTGTAAGCTAAATGGGCTGGATTCTAGAATACCTACCACAATTGAAATAGCAATATTCTTGTAGTAATGTTTTCTTTAAGCTAAAATATGATAAAAAATCATAAAATTCGGGCGCGGAAGCAAATATTTATATGATTTTTTACAAAAATAAAGTCAGATTTTACCTAATTTTAATGAATACGTTGTATATTGTAAGCTACATGGGCTGAATTCTAGAATACCTACCACACTTGAAATAGCAATATTCTTGTTGCAATGTTTTCTTTTAGCTAAAATATGATGAAAATTTATAAAATTCGGTCGCGGAAGCAAATATTAAATATGATTTTTTACAAAAATAAAGTCAGATTTTACCTATTTTTGATGAATACGTTGCGTATTGTAAACTTCATTGGCTAGATTCTAGAATACCACCACACTTGAAATAGCAATTTTCTTGTTGCAAAGTTTTCTTTTAGCTAAAATATGATAAAAAATTATAAAATTCGGGCGCGGAAGCAAATATTTATATGATTTTTTACAAAAATAAAGTCAGATTTTACCTATTTTTGAAATGGATATTTTTGTTAAAACATTCATAAACATGCTTTTGGACCTATAACTATGGATAAAATATAATGAAAAATAATAAAATTCGGGCGCGGAAGCAAATATTTATATAATTTTTTACAAAAATTAAGTTAGATATTACCTATTTTTGATGAATACGTTGTATATTGTAAGTTTCATTGGCTGGATTCTAGAATACCTACCACACTTGAAATAGAAATTTTCATGTTGCAATGTTTTCTTTTAACTAAATTATGATAAAAAATCATAAAATTCGGGCGCGGAAGCAAATATTTATATGATTTTTTACAAAAATAAAGTCAGATTTTACCTATTCTTGAAATGGATATTTTTGTTAAAACATTCATAAACATGCTTTTGGATCTATACTATAGATAAAATATGATGAAAAATTATAAAATTCGGGTGCGGAAGCAAATATTTATATGATTTTTTACAAAAATAAAGTCAGATTTTACCTATTTTTGATAAATACGTTGTATATTGTAAGCTACATGGGCTGGATTCTAGAATACCTACCACAATTAAAATAGCAATTTTCTTGTAGCAATGTTTTCTCTTAGCTAAAATATGATGAAAAATCATAAAATTCGGGCGCGGAAGCAAATATTTATATGATTTTTTACAAAAACAAAGTTCGATTTTACCTATTTTTGAAATGGATATTGTTGTTAAAACATTCATAAACATGCTTTTGGACCTATACTATGGATAAAATATGATAAAAAATTATAAAATTCGGGCGCGGAAGCAAATATTTATATGATTTTTTACAAATATAGTCAGATTTTACCTATTTTTGATGAATACGTTGTATATTGTAAGCTACATGGACTGGATTCTAGATTACCTACCACAATTGAAATAGCTATTTTCTTGTAGAAATGTTTTCTTTTAGCTAAAATATTGGCAAGTAAAATGTTCACGTAGCCACCTACTGGTCAATTTATGAAATATTCTATCAAGTATACCTACTTCTTGTCAAAGCTTATTTTAAGTAAAAGCGTGTGATATATTATTACGATGGAAGGCAGAAAAATTTGCAATACAAATTGTTGTGTGTTTGGATGCCATTCTAAGGCATCTAGAGAAACCAATTTAAGTTTCCATCGGTTTCCGAAGCTAGGACTTCGAAAAGTACAAGTGATAAATAAGAATGGATACAAAAAATTGCTTGATCAGAGGTTAGCTTGGATAAAAGTAATAAAAACAGGGAAAAAAGTAACAAATACAATGGTAATTTGTTCTAAACATTTCGCAAATGAATGTTTCTTCTTCCCAGGTAAGTTTTAAACATATAATAGTGTTTTTATCAGAAATTATTGTAATTTATATTTGTAGAATTGCCTTCAGTTAGAAGGGAATTAAAATCCAATGCTGTACCGTACCTCTATTTACCGAAACAAATACCTTCCAAACCAAGTTCAAGAGATTTGCGAATGAAAAGAAGAGGAATCAAGCAAAAAGAAAATTCTGTGAGTAACGAATTATTCGAAGAAGCAGTGCAACAAGTTGAACCAACAGTTGCAGAATCCTCTTTCCAATACACTCAAGAAGAGCATGATGCGGCCGTAACTCTTTTAGGGTTAGTTAACATAAAATTAACAAAAGACATGCCTGTTCAAGTAAAAAGTGGTGACATTGTAAACTCTTTTATCGAATGTATCGATTCAGATAAAAAATTAAATACGTTAACCGGGTTGCAAAGTTTTAATTTATTACATTCGATTGAAGTTAATTATAAAAAACATTTCAAAAATACTAAAAAAGAAAAAACAAGTTTAAGAGAAACATTTATGATATTAAAGCAAAATACATCGTTTTGCATGTTAGCCATATTGTTTAAAACCATTAGTTCTGTAACTTTAAACATATATTTAAACTAATGATACGAAGATTAGCTTATATATTTAAATTTTGTATTCCATGGATTGATAAAAATGAAATTATTAGAAACATGCCAAAATGTTTCGAATCATTTCAGAACGTTCGAGATGTACTTGATTGTACCGAGATACCAATTCAGAAACCTAAATGTTTGTGTTGTAGACTTAAGTCATATTCTCATTATAAAGGACATAACACTGTTAAAGTTTTAATTGGAGTTAGTCCTGCAGGACTAATTACATTTGTTAGTAAATGTTATGGTGGAAGAAGTTCGGATAAACCAATATTCGAACAAAGTAATTTAATAGAAAAATTGAATCCAAATGAGGCGATAATGGTTGACAAAGGATTTAAAATTGAAGATATTACTGGTTTATATGGTGTAAAATTAATAAGACCGCCATTTTTAAGAAATAAAAGCCAACTCTCAGAGGAGGACGCATTAAGAAACTCAAGAATTGCAAGTGCTCGAGTTCATGTCGAACGGGTAATTGAAAGAATAAAAATATTTAAAATTTTGGTACAACCATTGTCGTGTCATTTGTTTGCAAATATAGATGACATATTAACAACTGTTTGTGGCATAACTAATTTAAGTAGTCCTATTCTTAGCGATGATAAGTGTTTGTAATAAATTTTGTAAATACAATTATTCTCTTCTATGGGATGAGTTTTACTATTTGGGTAAATAAAATTATTTGATTTCGTAAAAAAATATAATTTCTCAACAAATAAATATATATTCCACGTTACCAAAAAATTAACACGACGGTAAGTTCCTATACTTTACACTTTTTATATAAATATGAATATAAAATTTATAAAAATATTGCACATAATATTATTTATAATATACATCAGTGTATTATTATTCTATTATGTTATACATACAGGTGTTCATCGAAAAGCGGATTTTTGTTCCACAACATAGAATTGTATATTGATGATTTTTGATACTTGTTTTTTCAAATGAATTGAATAAAGGAAAATGAAATTTTGCATTAAATTTTTATGTCGCGCATTTCGTTGTACAACTTGTATGTAAATGAAAAAGAAATAAAACTCTTATTGTTAGTAACATATCACATAAAATTGGAAAATTTAAAATACATAGTTAAATAAAGAAATAGAGTCTTTAAAAAAAAAAAGCTATTAATATGATATCACATATGTACATGTAAAAATAGAAAACTAAATTAATTACAATTTACAATCTTATACATTGTTTTGTGTAAGGCATATACAATGAATCATTTTAAAGAAATAATTTTCTTTTAAAACTTTCACCATGGTCTGAGTGAATTCATAATCAAAATGAACTATTATATTTAAAAAAGTTTTCGAAAACGAGGAGTAAACTATGAAATCATAGGTTTCTACGTTCAGCATTAACATACCCAACTGCACTTGACCGTAAAATTTATGTTTGGGATTTAGAGAAATTTTATTGTTAATTATTTTCAAATAAGGCAAATGTGGAAAACAATCTAATGTCGATACTGTTTTACCTGAAATAAAAAATATTATATATATATATATATATATATATATATATATATATATATATATTTATAAACAGCGCACAAGACCTGTCTGGTAACTTATAAAGTTTTCCTATCATTTATTTAAGAATTTACGAAAAGTTACTTTGTACCACTTGCTAGCATGCAAAAGCCAGTTTGGGTTCATTAATATTCTTATTTTCTGGACAGATCTTATGTGGTAACATACCTTTAATTGGACATTTTATTTCCAGTAATTTGTGAGGTTTGTTATCTTTATTTAAAATGACTCCATCTGGTGAATATCCAAGCCAGGGGTTATTTATATTTGTTAAAAATCCTGGTTGCGCTACTATCCGATTTAATCTTTTCTTATATATTTCTCTAGCTTCATCTTCCATTGCTGCACCCTATTTCATATTGTTGTTACAGAAGCTTTTAGGCCAAAAATACTTTTCCGCTTTACTCATCCAGTCGTCTTTTTTAAAAGTGTAAATTTCATAACACCTTGTACCGGTTATTCGATATTGTCGTTCTTTAATCCAGTTATGTTTTATGGTAGTATTTATTAATATTTCTTCTGGATTCGTATCAGCAAATAATTGGTTGTATGTTTTGAAGCAACAATTCGCAATTTCAATAACAATTTTTGAAAGGTTTGTCAGTATTTCATGTTCTACGTTCAATCTTATTTCTGTTTTGTTGATAACACCTTCATTATCAACGGAGTTCATTATTTCTCTCCTTCCTTTACTATAAATGAAATATAGTTTTAAGATATAATTAATAAAGAATTACCGTATATACCTATGCTTTGCTAATGAAGAGCTCGTATTAAAATTTAAAAACGTATTCAAAAATATCGGATTTTTCTGCGGCTGTGGTAGATATATTAACAACATTTTCATTTATGGGTTGAATACATTTCGATTTATACCATGGCTTCGGTTTAAATTTCTCTTGGACAACTTCTTTCTTTAGCTTCCATGTACATTTTAGGTCAGTAGATGATAAAATTTCCAACTGATTAAGTTTGAACCTAAAACATGAAAAAATACGACAGAAAAAAGGAAAAGCACATTGTAGATCAGAAAATAAACTATCAATAATAATAAAATAACTCGAAAATATGATGAATGACCGCATAGTTTAGTACTATTTTTTTAAAGAAAAAGAAAAACAGAACTTAATCTTAAATAATAAAATTAAACTCTTTCTTTAAAAAAAAATAAATACTTTTGTAACACTAGGAGTACCTACAAGCAGGTTCATCACGACAAGCTCTCGATTTTTATATTTAAGTTTATAATACATATATCACAATAATTGTAAATAATATGTCACATTTACATTAATAAACTTAAATATAATTGTTTTATTATTATTCAATTATAATAACAAAATCAATGAAGTTAATAAGGTCATGCTCATGCTATACATTTAATTATTTAATACAACCTGTTGCAATAAATTAAGACACCTGCAATGTGTTTACATCTACCACCAGCGCCAGCTTTGCATGTGCATAAGAAATTATTAATACATAGTTTGTTATTAGCAATAATAAATTTGCCAGTTATTTCGTGAGGACTTGCTTGCAAGGCACTTGTTTGTAAGCACAAAGCGAACACAATACAATAAGATTCTTTACTTTCTTTCACTCCACACATAATAATCATTCCGCTATTTACTATTCGCTCTACTTCCAAGAAACATCTTGATTTATAATCTGCTCTTAAATATGAAAATAATTCTTGAGTTAGAAGTTGCTTATTCGCTCCTATGAAATCCATTTTAATAAAAACCTATCCTAAAAGAATAAAAATATATATTATATGAACATTAAAAAGAACTCTCTGTTAAAATTATAATTTTCACTCACTTTTATATGAATAACAACGCATAAGTCTATTGACATTACATTAAACATTAAAAGTATACTTGATACGGCAACCATTTTCAAAAGCAGTCGCAGCGCCATCAACGGTAATTTTAGTTGCCAATGATGAAAAATCATAAAATTCGGGCGCGAAAGCAAATATTTATATGATTTTTTACAAAAATAAAGTCAGATTTTACCTATTTTTGAAATGGTTATTTTTGTTAAAACATTCATAAACATTTATGATGATTTATATGATTTTTTACAAAAATAAAGTCAGATTTTACCTATTTTTGAAATGGATATTTTTGTTAAAACATTCATAAACATGCTTTTGGACCTATACTATGGATTAAATATGATGAAAAATTATAAAATTTGGGCGCGGAAGCAAAAATTTATATGATTGTTTACAAAAATAAAGTCAGATTTTACCTATTTTTGATGAATACGTTGCATATTGTAAGCTTCATTGGCTGGATTCTAGAATACCACCGCACTTGAAATAGCAATTTTCTTGTTGCAATGTTTTCGTTTAGCAAAATATGATGAAAAATTATAAAATTCGGTCGCGGAAGCAAATATTTATATGATGTTTTACAAAAATATAGTCAGATTTTACCTATTTTTGAAATGGATATGTTTGTTAAAACATTCATAAACATGCATTTGGACCTATACTATGGATAAAATATAATAAAAAATTATAAAATTCAGGCGCGAAAGCAAATATTTATATAATTTTTTACAAAAAGTAAATCAGATTTTTTTTTTCTGGACGACATGGTGACAAAAGTCAGCAAAATTAGATACTAAATTTTCCAGAAACAAAAACAAAAACTCAAAAACCTTTTAAAATTAAAAGAAGAAAAAATTAATAAAAATTTTCCTATAGCCGATATTTCCGAAAATATCAAATTCTATCCTCGTATCATTAATTTATTAGACACACAATTTACTGAATCCGAAATAAATCTTTTAAAGAAAGGACCTAAATTTGCACCTAAAGTTAAATGTAATTATATTAAAGAAACCCTTGCAGTTGAATGTGAAATAGCCTAAAGGAAAATAAATGATGTAATCCCTAAAAACAAAATTTGTTATATCATTAAAAATCATAATACTGTCCAATGTAATTCTGACTCAAAAACTATTTATTATTTTAACAAAAAAGTCAAAGATAACAATCTAGTTGTAACAAAAAGCGACAAAAGTAACTCTGTAGTTATTATCCCCAGAGATGAATATATAAATAAAGTAGAAGATTTTTTCAAAAAAGAAAACATAATAGAAATAAATTCAGATCCAACATCTAAATTCCAAAATCTATTGAAAGATAGTTTAAAACATTGTAAAAGTTTATTCTCGGACCAAGAAAGGAACGCCCTTATTATTATGAATCCGTCGGCACCGTCATTATATGGATTAATAAAAACCCACAAAGAAAATGCACATTTCACATTTCAAATTTAATTCAAAAATATACAAACTAAATAATGGCTTAGCTATGGGTTCCCCACTTAGTCCACTTCTAGCTGATATATTTATGAGTAATATTGTCAACATAATCCTAAATTCAGACCTCGGTAAAAAACATATCTTATTCTGGTACCGGTACGTAGATGACATTATTGCATGTTTTAAAGGAACAGATAGACAAATAAATAAATTTAATGATTTCATCAATAACATCCACCCTAACATAAAATTCACTAATGAAATAGAAACAAATAACTCCATACATTTTTTAGATCTAAGTAATAGTAAAGTGAATAATAAATTAGTTTTTGATATATTTAGGAAACCCACGATTACAAATTCTACTATTTCTTTTAAATCACAACATTGTTTTAAACAAAAACTTTCTGCCTACAATTCTATGATTCACAGAGCATTTTCAATTCTTTTAAATAAAGATAAGTTTAATAAAGAAATTGCAACTATATTTCATATTGCAAAAAACAATGATATTCCCAGTCACATCATTAATAATCTTATTAATAAAAAAGAAAAACAGTTAATCTTAAAATCCATTTTTCCTTTATCTAAACTTAATTCTACAAAACAATTTGTTTCTCTAACGTACTTTGGAAAAATCAGTGAATCTATAGAAAAAGTATTTAAAAAATTAAATCTATCTGTTGCTTTAAACCATACAAAAAACTATCTAATTGTATATTTAATAACAAAGATTCCAAAGATATTTTAGAAAAATCTGGTGTTTACCAACTAAATTGTAAAAATTGTAAAGGTGTTTATATTGGTCAGACTGGTCGAAACTTTAAGACAAGACTTAAAGAACATCTAAGATCTTTTAAATTAGAAAAAACTGACTCTACATTTGCTTGTCATCTTCTAGAAAATAAGCATTCGCCAGATAATAAAATAATACCTATTCATTTTTCCAATAAAGGCTAAAAACTTAACTTACTAGAATCATTAGAAATATTTAAATATAAAGAAAACAAAAATAACTATTTATTAAACGACCAGACTGATCTAATATACTCCCCTCTCTTCAACAGTTGTCTATAACGGTATTGTTACTTAGTTTGGTATAAATACGCATGTAATGATTATTGTACACATTGTCTGATGATGACCCTAATGGTTGAAACTAGTAACAAAATTTGTAAATAAAAAGTGATATTAACAAAGTTACTGTTTTTATTTAAAATACTTAACATGTATCACAAAGTAAAGGCTGAATTAATTAATAATTTTAAATCAGATTTTACCTATTCTTGAAATGGATATTTTTGTTGAAACATTCAAAAACATTCTTTTGGACCTATACTATGGATAAAATATGATAAAAATTATAAAATTCGGGCGCGGAAGCAAATATTTATAAGATTTTTTACAAAAATAAAATCAGATTTTACCTATTTTTGATGAATACATTGTATATTGTAAGCTACATGGGCTGGATTCTAGAATACCTACCACAATTGAAATAGCAATTATTTTGTAGCAATGTTTTCTTTTAGCTAAAATATGATGAAAAATCATAAAATTCGGGCGCGAAAGCAAACATTTATGATTTTTTACAAAAATAAAGTCAGATTTTACCTATTTTTTTTAAAACATTCATAAACATGCTTTTGTACCTATACTATGAATAAAATATGACGAAAAATTATCAAATTCGGGCGAGGAAGCAAATATTTATAGGATTTTTTACAAAAATAAAGTCAGATTTTACCTATTATTAATAAATACGTTGTATATTGTAAGCTACATGGGCTGGATTCTAGAATACCTACCACACTTGAATTAGCAATTTTCTTGTTGCAATGGTTTCTTTTAGCTAAAATATGATGAAAAATTATAAAATTCGGGCGCGGAAGCAAATATTTATATAATTTTTTACAAAAATAAAATCAGATTTTACCTATTTTTCATGAATACATTGTATATTGTAAGCTACATGGGCTGAATTCTAGAATACCTACCACAATTGAAATAGCAATTATCTTGTAGCAATGTTTTCTTTTAGCTAAAATATGATAAAAAATCATAAAATTCGGGCGCGAAAGCAAATATTTATGATTTTTTACAAAAATAAAGTCAGATTTTACCTATTTTTGAAATGAATATTTTTGTTAAAACATTCATAAACATACTCTTGGACCTATACTATGGATAAAATATGATGAAAAATTATCAAATTCGTGCGAGGAAGCAAATATTTATATGATTTTTTACAAAAATAAAGTCAGATTTTACCTATTATTAATAAATACGTTGTATATTGTAAGCTACATGGGCTGGATTCTAGAATACCTACCATACTTGAAATAGCAATTTTCTTGTTGGAATGTTTTCTTTTAGCTAAAATATGATGAAAAATTATAAAATTTGGTCGCGGAAGCAAATATTTATATGAATTTTTACAAAAATAAAGTCAGATTTTACATATTTTTGATGATTACGTTGCATATTGTAAGCTTCGTTGGCTGGATTCTAGAATACCACCACACTTGAAATAGCAATTTTCTTGTTGCAATGTTTTCTTTTAGCTAAAATATGATGAAATATTATAAAATTCGGGCGCGGAAGCAAATATTTATGATTTTTTACAAAAATAAAGTCAGATTTTACCTATTTTCGAAAGAGATATTTTTGTTACACCATTCATAAACATGCTTTTGCACCTATTCTGTGAAAAAAATATAATGAAAAATTATAAAATTCGGGCGCGGATGCAAATATTTATATAATTTTTTTACAAAAATTAAGTCAGATTTTACCTATTCTTTGATGAATACGTTGTATATTGTAAGCTTCATTGGCTGGATTCTAGAATACCTACCACACTTGAAATAGCAATTTTCTTGTTGCAATGTTTTCTTTTACCTAAATTATGATAAAAAATCATAAAATTCGGGCGCGGAAGCAAATATTTATATGATTTTTCAGAAAAATAAAGTCAGATTTTACGTATTCTTGAAATGGATATTTTTGTTAAAACATTCATAAACATGCTTTCGGACCTATACTATGGATAAAATATGATGAAAAATTATAAAATTCGAGCGGAAGCAAATATTTATAGGATTTTTTACAAAAATAAAGTCAGATTTTACCTATTTTTGATGACTAAGTTGCATATTGTAAGCTTCATTGGCTGGATTCTAGAATACCTACCACACTTGAAATAGCAATTTTCTTGTTGCAATGTTTTCTTTTACCTAAATTATGATGAAAAATAATAAAATTCGGGCGCGGAAGCAAATATTTATATGATTTTTTACAAAAATAAAGTCTGATTTTACCTATTTTTGAAATGGATATTTTTGTTATAACATTCATAAACATGCTTTCGGACCTATACTATGGATAAAATATAATAAAAAATTATAAAATTCGGGCGCGGAAGCAAATATTTATATGATTTTTTACAAAAATAAAGTCAGATTTTACCTATTTTTGATGATTACGTTGTATATTGTAAGCTACAGGGACTGGATTCTAGAATACCTACTACAATTGAAATACCAATTTTCT
The DNA here is from genome assembly GCA_035578165.1 of Stenolophus ochropezus. NCBI lineage: Eukaryota > Metazoa > Arthropoda > Insecta > Coleoptera > Carabidae > Stenolophus > Stenolophus ochropezus. Next base: position 606,657 of record JAQOWZ010000083.1, on the reverse strand, counting down.
TGTAGCAATGTTTTCTTTTAGCTAAAATATGATGAAAAATCATACAATTCAGCCGCGGAAGCAAATATTTATATGATTTTTTACAAAAATAAAGTCAGATTTTACCTATTTTTGAAATGGATATTTTTGTTAAAACATTCATAAACATGCTTTTGGACCTATACTATGGATTAAATATGATGAAAAATTATAAAATTTGGGCGCGGAAGCAAAAATTTATATGATTGTTTACAAAAATAAAGTCAGATTTTACCTATTTTTGATGAATACGTTGCATATTGTAAGCTTCATTGGCTGGATTCTAGAATACCACCGCACTTGAAATAGCAATTTTCTTGTTGCAATGTTTTCGTTTAGCAAAATATGATGAAAAATTATAAAATTCGGTCGCGGAAGCAAATATTTATATGATGTTTTACAAAAATATAGTCAGATTTTACCTATTTTTGAAATGGATATGTTTGTTAAAACATTCATAAACATGCATTTGGACCTATACTATGGATAAAATATAATAAAAAATTATAAAATTCAGGCGCGAAAGCAAATATTTATATAATTTTTTACAAAAAGTAAATCAGATTTTTTTTTCTGGACGACATGGTGACAAAAGTCAGCAAAATTAGATACTAAATTTTCCAGAAACAAAAACAAAAACTCAAAAACCTTTTAAAATTAAAAGAAGAAAAAATTAATAAAAATTTTCCTATAGCCGATATTTCCGAAAATATCAAATTCTATCCTAGTATCATTAATTTATTAGACACACAATTTACTGAATCCGAAATAAATCTTTTAAAGAAAGGACCTAAATTTGCACCTAAAGTTAAATGTAATTATATTAAAGAAACCCTTGCAGTTGAATGTGAAATAGCCTTAAGGAAAATAAATGATGTAATCCCTAAAAACAAAATTTGTTATATCATTAAAAATCATAATACTGTCCAATGTAATTCTGACTCAAAAACTATTTATTATTTTAACAAAAAAGTCAAAGATAACAATCTAGTTGTAACAAAAAGCGACAAAAGTAACTCTGTAGTTATTATCCCCAGAGATGAATATATAAATAAAGTAGAAGATTTTTTCAAAAAAGAAAACATAATAGAAATAAATTCAGATCCAACATCTAAATTCCAAAATCTATTGAAAGATAGTTTAAAACATTGTAAAAGTTTATTCTCGGACCAAGAAAGGAACGCCCTTATTATTATGAATCCGTCGGCACCGTCGTTATATGGATTAATAAAAACCCACAAAGAAAATGCACCCATAAGGCCCGTAGTTTCCTACATAAATAGCCCCGGTAGACAATTAGCTATTAAACTTAATGTTATTTTCAAAACTTTAACCAAATTCCAAGATAATCACTCTGTCAAAAATTCCGTCGATATAGTTAATAAGATTAAGGATATAGAAATACCGCACACCTGTAAATTAGTATCTTTCGACGTCACTAATATGTTTGCGAATATTCCACCTCAAGAATGTTTAAATATTGTAGAAGATATATTGTATCAAAATAATAACAATATTGTAATTATCCAGGATATCTTATCATTATTTAAATTAATTATTAATTATAACTATTTCAAATTTAATTCAAAAATATACAAACTAAATAATGGCTTAGCTATGGGTTCCCCACTTAGTCCACTTCTAGCTGATATATTTATGAGTAATATTGTCAACATAATCCTAAATTCAGACCTCGGTAAAAAACATATCTTATTCTGGTACCGGTACGTAGATGACATTATTGCATGTTTTAAAGGAACAGATAGACAAATAAATAAATTTAATGATTTCATCAATAACATCCACCCTAACATAAAATTCACTAATGAAATAGAAACAAATAACTCTATACATTTTTTAGATCTAAGTATTAGTAAAGTGAATAATAAATTAGTTTTTGATATATTTAGGAAACCCACGACTACAAATTCTACTATTTCTTTTAAATCACAACATTGTTTTAAACAAAAACTTTCTGCCTACAATTCTATGATTCACAGAGCATTTTCAATTCTTTTAAATAAAGATAAGTTTAATAAAGAAATTGCAACTATATTTCATATTGCAAAAAACAATGATATTCCCAGTCACATCATTAATAATCTTATTAATAAAAAAGAAAAACAGTTAATCTTAAAATCCATTTTTCCTTTATCTAAACTTAATTCTACAAAACAATTTGTTTCTCTAACGTACTTTGGAAAAATCAGTGAATCTATAGAAAAAGTATTTAAAAAATTAAATCTATCTGTTGCTTTAAACCATACAAAAAACTATCTAATTGTATATTTAATAACAAAGATTCCAAAGATATTTTAGAAAAATCTGGTGTTTACCAACTAAATTGTAAAAATTGTAAAGGTGTTTATATTGGTCAGACTGGTCGAAACTTTAAGACAAGACTTAAAGAACATCTAAGATCTTTTAAATTAGAAAAAACTGACTCTACATTTGCTTGTCATCTTCTAGAAAATAAGCATTCGCCAGATAATAAAATAATCTTCTTCCTGTAGCACTACAATCCTTTGTGGATTTTGGCTTGCTCTACTATATCCTTCCATTCCTTCCGATTGTTTGCCTTCGCAGTCCAATTTTGAACTTTCATTTTCTTTAAATCATCCACGACATCGTCCTTCCATCTTTTTCTCGGTCTTCCCCTTGCTCTAGTCCCCCATGGCTTCCAATCTGTTAATTTTTTTGGAAACCTGCTAGTATTCATTCTTTTAACATAACCTAGCCATTTAATTCTTTGCGCTTTTATATGCCTTATTATGTTAGCGTGACCTATCAACTTATCTAACTCGAGGTTCATTTTAGTTCTCCATACACCGTTTGAGCCTTGAACTGGTCCATATATACTTCGGAGTACCTTTCTTTCCGTTATTCTTAGTTTCTCTTCCTGTTTTTCTGTTAAGGACCATGCTTCACAACCGTATGTAATTACCGGCCTTATTAGTGTTTTGTAAATTTTTAATTTTGTCTCACGGCTTATTAATTTAGATTTTAATAGAGCTCTGTTGGCATAAATAGCCCTATTGCCCGCAATAATTCTGCTATTTATCTCTTCCTCTATTTGGTTGTTTTCATTCGGATTTGTTCCTAGATATTGATATGACCTTACTTGTTGAATATTTGAGTCGGCTATATTCAAGACTTGTGTGTTCTGTCTATTCTTCCTTGTATGCAGGATGAGCTGGGTTTTACCCTCGTTTATGGTTAGACCGAATCTTCTGGCTTCTTTCTTTAATATAGTAAATGCTTTGCTTAGATCAGTCAAATTCCTGGCTGTGATGACAACATCGTCCGCGTATGATAAAATCTGAACTGCCTTAGTGCTTATTGGGCCGATGTTCGGGATGCTCTGTATTACTCTTTCTATCGTCAGGATAAATATTAACGCCGATAGTGAATCCCCCTGTCTTACTCCGCTGTTTATTATGAAATTTTCAGAGTGCTTATTTTGCAGTACTACAGCCGCATTTGAATTGTTTAAAGTCATTTTAATTAGTTTTATTAGCTTTGAGGGGATACCTAAGCATTTCAGATTTTGATATATAGCTTCTCTACTTAAACTGTCAAACGCTTGTTTGAAATCGATGAATAAATTGTATATGTCAATATTATACTCATAGCACTTTTCAAGCGTTTGCCTCATACTGTGTATATGATCTGTGGTCGCCCTATTTCTTCTGAATCCACACTGGTGCTCTCCTAAAATTTCCTCTGCGTATACTGTTAATCGATTATATATTATGCATGATAATATTTTATATGCGGTACACAACAATGTTATCCCTCTATAATTACCGCAGATTGTCTTATCCCCTTTCTTGTGGATGGGGTGGATCAATCCTTGGTTCCATTCAGATGGCATTTTTTCAGCAGTCCATATACTAGTTATGAGATCATGGATTCGCTTCCATAAAGTTTCCCCTCCATTCTTAATGAGCTCAGCATTTATATTATCTATCCCTGGAGCTTTATTATTCTTCATGCATTCAATGACTTTAATCAATTCTTCGTAAGATGGTGGGTCGATCATCGGCTCCGCCGTATAATATTCTTCCTCTACGACATCACCTATTAGATTGTCGCTCTCTTCCGAGTTCAAAAGATTCATAAAGTATTTCTTCCATTGCTTTAATACATCTTCCTCGTTTGTGATTAGTTCCCCGTTTTCATCCTTACAAGCCACGGCTCTCGGTTTGTACGATTTATTGAAAGCCTGCATATCCTTGTAAAATTTTCTAGCATTCTTGTTTGTATTTATTTCTTCCAATTCTTTCAGTTTCTTATTAATCAGTTCCTTTTTCTTCCTTCGACATAATTTAAAAACGGTTCTTCTCAGTTCGTCATATTTATCCTTATTTGCTCTTGTTCCTCTTTGTATGTACTTCTTTCTTGCTATATTTTTTTTTGTAAATAGCATCCTCACACTCTCTGTCATACCATTCTTCATTTATTTTCTTTGCTCTTAGTTCTATGGAGTCTTCCGTTGCACATAAGATTGCATTTTTTATATTTATCCACTCCGAATTTATATCCTCGTCAGGTAAGTATTGACTCAAACCTGCTTCCATTTTTTCCTGAAATTTTACTTTACATACCTCATTCTTAAGCTGGTCAATATTCCATTTCTTCACTTTTTTATTATCTGTTTTTTTAACTGCCGCAATTCTATGCTTCAATTTGGCTATCACTAAAAAGTGATCAGAATCACAATTGGCACCCCTATATGATCTAACATCGAGTATTGAAGATGCTCGTCTTTTATTAATTAGGATATGGTCTATCTGATTATACCCTCTGTTTCCCGGCATAATCCAAGTCTGCTTGTGTATATCTTTGTGTGGAAAGGATGTAGATTTAACTCTTAAATTCATTGCGTATGCAGCTAGACATAGCTTTTCCCCATTTGGGCTTGTAACGTCGTGAAGTGAATGCATTCCAATGATTTCTCTCCAAATTTCTTCTTTGCCTAGTTTGGCATTAAAATCACCTAGTACTATTAGTGCATCATGTTCTACCACTTTTTCGCATGTATTCTGCAGTAAATCATAAAAACTTTCTTTATCTTCTTCATTCGCATCTTCTGTTGGTGCGTATGCGTTTACCAGCGTTATATTGTAAAATTTACCTTTCACTCTGATTGTACATAGTCTCTCGTTAATTGCTTCAAAGGTCATTATTGATCTCCTTATTTTGTGCGAGATAATAAAACCTACAACTTTATCCCCTTGTTTAACTGCCCCGCTATATAGTAATGAGAATTTCTTTTTGTCAATTCTTCCCTCTCCCTTCCATCTTATTTCCTGCAGAGCTGTTATATCCATGTTGTACTTTTCTAGTTCGTTTGCCGCTTCCATCATTTTTCCTGCCTGCAGCATTGTTTGTACATTCCATGTACCTATCCTAATATTCATATCCTTGTCCGTTCGCGAAGGTCGTCTACCTGAAATACTGTTGTCTTTCCGAGGCAATAGTTGAGCTTTCGTAACTTTGCTTATTTTCACGGAGTAGGGTTGTTAGCCCTGCGTCCAACCCCCTTTTCGGAGGACCATTTCTCCCGCTCTCGTTAGCCCGTCGCTACATGCCGGTTTCCCGTGCAGTTGCTCCGGTTTCCAGGGTTCACCACCTATACTAGGTTTCGTGGAGGTGAGAGTCGGAATTGGGTAGGAGAGGCTATGCGGTGTCATTAAGACATACTCCGTGCGGTTCGCATGCACTACCCTTTTGAACCCCAATAAAATAATACCTATTCATTTTTCCAATAAAGGCTTAAAACTTAACTTACTAGAATCATTAGAAATATTTAAATATAAAGAAAACAAAAATAACTATTTATTAAACGACCAGACTGATCTAATATACTCCCCTCTCTTCAACAGTTGTCTATAACGGTATTGTTACTTAGTTTGGTATAAATACGCATGTAATGATTATTGTACACATTGTCTGATGATGACCCTAATGGTTAAAACTAGTAACAAAATTTGTAAATAAAAAGTGATATTAACAAAGTTACTGTTTTATTTAAAATACTTAACATGTATCACAAAGTAAAGGCTGAATTAATTAATAATTTTAAATCAGATTTTACCTATTCCTGAAATGGATATTTTTGTTGAAACATTCAAAAACATTCTTTTGGACCTATACTATGGATAAAATATGATAAAAATTATAAAATTCGGGCGCGGAAGCAAATATTTATAAGATGTTTTACAAAATAAAATCAGATTTTAGCTATTTTTGATGAATACATTGTATATTGTAAGCTACATGGGCTGGATTCTAGAATACCTACCACAATTGAAATAGCAATTATTTTGTAGCAATGTTTTCTTTTAGCTAAAATATGATGAAAAATCATAAAATTCGGGCGCGAAAGCAAACATTTATGATTTTTTACAAAAATAAAGTCAGATTTTACCTATTTTTGTTAAAACATTCATAAACATGCTTTTGGACCTATACTATGAATAAAATATGACGAAAAATTATCAAATTCGGGCGAGGAAGCAAATATTTATATGATTTTTTACAAAAATAAAGTCAGATTTTACCTATTATTAATAAATACGTTGTATATTGTAAGCTACATGGGCTGGATTCTAGAATACCTACCACACTTGAATTAGCAATTTTCTTGTTGCAATGGTTTCTTTTAGCTAAAATATGATGAAAAATTATAAAATCCGGGCGCGGAAGCAAATATTTATATGATTTTTTACAAAAATAAAATCAGATTTTACCTATTTTTCATGAATACATTGTATATTGTAAGCTACATGGGCTGAATTCTAGAATACCTACCACAATTGAAATAGCAATTATCTTGTAGCAATGTTTTCTTTTAGCTAAAATATGATAAAAAATCATAAAATTCGGGCGCGAAAGCAAATATTTATGATTTTTTACAAAAATAAAGTCAGATTTTACCTATTTTTGAAATGAATATTTTTGTTAAAACATTCATAACCATACTCTTGGACCTATACTATGGATAAAATATGATGAAAAATTATCAAATTCGTGCGAGGAAGCAAATATTTATATGATTTTTTACAAAAATAAAGTCAGATTTTACCTATTATTAATAAATACGTTGTATATTGTAAGCTACATGGGCTGGATTCTAGAATACCTACCATACTTGCTATAGCAATTTTCTTGTCGGAATGTTTTCTTTTAGCTAAAATATGATGAAAAATTATAAAATTTGGTCGCGGAAGCAAATATTTATATGATTTTTTACAAAAATAAAGTCAGATTTTACATATTTTTGATGATTACGTTGCATATTGTAAGCTTCGTTGGCTGAATTCTTGTATACCACCACACTTGAAATAGCAATTTTCTTGTTGCAATGTTTTCTTTTAGCTAAAATATGATGAATTATTATAAAATTCGGGCGCGGAAGCAAATATTTATGATTTTTTACAAAAATAAAGTCAGATTTTACCTATTTTCGAAAGAGATATTTTTGTTACACCATTCATAAACATGCTTTTGCACCTATTCTGTGGAAAAAATATAATGAAAAATTATAAAATTCGGGCGCGGATGCAAATATTTATATAATTTTTTTACAAAAATTAAGTCAGATTTTACCTATTCTTTAATGAATACGTTGTACGAGTATATTGTAAGCTTCATTGGCTGGATTCTAGAATACCTACCACACTTGAAATAGCAATTTTCTTGTTGCAATGTTTTCTTTTACCAAAATTATGATAAAAAATCATAAAATTCGGGCGCGGAAGCAAATATTTATATGATTTTTCACAAAAATAAAGTCAGATTTTACGTATTCTTGAAATGGATATTTTTGTTAAAACATTCATAAACATGCTTTCGGACCTATACTATGGATAAAATATGATGAAAAATTATAAAATTCGAGCGGAAGCAAATATTTATAGGATTTTTTACAAAAATAAAGTCAGATTTTACCTATTTTTGATGACTAAGTTGCATATTGTAAGCTTCATTGGCTGGATTCTAGAATACCTACCACACTTGAAATAGCAATTTTCTTGTTGCAATGTTTTCTTTTACCTAAATTATGATGAAAAATAATAAAATTCGGGCGCGGATGCAAATATTTATATGATTTTTTACAAAAATAAAGTCAGATTTTACCTATTTTTGAAATGGATATTTTTGTTATAACATTCATAAACATGCTTTCGGACCTATACTATGGATAAAATATAATAAAAAATTATAAAATTCGGGCGCGGAAGCAAATATTTATATGATTTTTTACAAAAATAAAGTCAGATTTTACCTATTTTTGATGATTACGTTGTATATTGTAAGCTACAGGGACTGGATTCTAGAATACCTACTACAATTGAAATACCAATTTTCTTGTAGCAATGTTTTCTTTTAGCTAAAATATGATGAAAAATCATACAATTCAGCCGCGGAAGCAAATATTTATATGATTTTTTACAAAAATAAAGTCAGATTTTACCTATTTTTGAAATGGATATTTTTGTTAAAACATTCATAAACATGCTTTTGGACCTATACTATGGATTAAATATGATGAAAAATTATAAAATTTGGGCGCGGAAGCAAAAATTTATATGATTGTTTACAAAAATAAAGTCAGATTGTACCTATTTTTGATGAATACGTTGCATATTGTAAGCTTCATTGGCTGGATTCTAGAATACCACCGCACTTGAAATAGCAATTTTCTTGTTGCAATGTTTTCGTTTAGCAAAATATGATGAAAAATTATAAAATTCGGTCGCGGAAGCAAATATTTATATGATGTTTTACAAAAATATAGTCAGATTTTACCTATTTTTGAAATGGATATGTTTGTTAAAACATTCATAAACATGCATTTGGACCTATACTATGGATAAAATATAATAAAAAATTATAAAATTCAGGCGCGAAAGCAAATATTTATATAATTTTTTACAAAAAGTAAATCAGATTTTTTTTTTCTGGACGACATGGTGACAAAAGTCAGCAAAATTAGATACTAAATTTTCCAGAAACAAAAACAAAAACTCAAAAACCTTTTAAAATTAAAAGAAGAAAAAATTAATAAAAATTTTCCTATAGCCGATATTTCCGAAAATATCAAATTCTATCCTCGTATCATTAATTTATTAGACACACAATTTACTGAATCCGAAATAAATCTTTTAAAGAAAGGACCTAAATTTGCACCTAAAGTTAAATGTAATTATATTAAAGAAACCCTTGCAGTTGAATGTGAAATAGCCTTAAGGAAAATAAATGATGTAATCCCTAAAAACAAAATTTGTTATATCATTAAAAATCATAATACTGTCCAATGTAATTCTGACTCAAAAACTATTTATTATTTTAACAAAAAAGTCAAAGATAACAATCTAGTTGTAACAAAAAGCGACAAAAGTAACTCTGTAGTTATTATCCCCAGAGATGAATATATAAATAAAGTAGAAGATTTTTTCAAAAAAGAAAACATAATAGAAATAAATTCAGATCCAACATCTAAATTCCAAAATCTATTGAAAGATAGTTTAAAACATTGTAAAAGTTTATTCTCGGACCAAGAAAGGAACGCCCTTATTATTATGAATCCGTCGGCACCGTCGTTATATGGATTAATAAAAACCCACAAAGAAAATGCACCCATAAGGCCCGTAGTTTCCTACATAAATAGCCCCGGTAGACAATTAGCTATTAAACTTAATGTTATTTTCAAAACTTTAACCAAATTCCAAGATAATCACTCTGTCAAAAATTCCGTCGATATAGTTAATAAGATTAAGGACATAGAAATACCGCACACCTGTAAATTAGTATCTTTCGACGTCACTAATATGTTTGCGAATATTCCACCTCAAGAATGTTTAAATATTGTAGAAGATATATTGTATCAAAATAATAACAATATTGTAATTATCCAGGATATCTTATCATTATTTAAATTAATTATTAATTATAACTATTTCAAATTTAATTCAAAAATATACAAACAAAATAATGGCTTAGCTATGGGTTCCCCACTTAGTCCACTTCTAGCTGATATATTTATGAGTAATATTGTCAACATAATCCTAAATTCAGACCTCGGTAAAAAACATATCTTATTCTGGTACCGGTACGTAGATGACATTATTGCATGTTTTAAAGGAACAGATAGACAAATAAATAAATTTAATGATTTCATCAATAACATCCACCCTAACATAAAATTCACTAATGAAATAGAAACAAATAACTCTATACATTTTTAGATCTAAGTATTAGTAAAGTGAATAATAAATTAGTTTTTGATATATTTAGGAAACCCACGACTACAAATTCTACTATTTCTTTTAAATCACAACATTGTTTTAAACAAAAACTTTCTGCCTACAATTCTATGATTCACAGAGCATTTTCAATTCTTTTAAATAAAGATAAGTTTAATAAAAAAATTGCAACTATATTTCATATTGCAAAAAACAATGATATTCCCAGTCACATCATTAATAATCTTATTAATAAAGAAGAAGAACAGTTAATCTTAAAATCCATTTTTCCTTTATCTAAACTTAATTCTACAAAACAATTTGTTTCTCTAACGTACTTTGGAAAAATCAGTGAATCTATAGAAAAAGTATTTAAAAAATTAAATCTATCTGTTGCTTTAAACCATACAAAAAACTATCTAATTGTATATTTAATAACAAAGATTCCAAAGATATTTTAGAAAAATCTGGTGTTTACCAACTAAATTGTAAAAATTGTAAAGGTGTTTATATTGGTCAGACTGGTCGAAACTTTAAGACAAGACTTAAAGAACATCTAAGATCTTTTAAATTAGAAAAAACTGACTCTACATTTGCTTGTCATCTTCTAGAAAATAAGCATTCGCCAGATAATAAAATAATACCTATTCATTTTTCCAATAAAGGCTTAAAACTTAACATACTAGAATCATTAGAAATATTTAAATATAAAGAAAACAAAAATAACTATTTATTAAACGACCAGACTGATCTAATATACTCCCCTCTCTTCAACAGTTGTCTATAACGGTATTGTTACTTAGTTTGGTATAAATACGCATGTAATGATTATTGTACACATCAGATACAGTTCGGTCTCACAAGCCGAACATTGAAGAACCCCGCTGAGTCTTACCTGCACTGGCAAAGGGATAGCGCAGCCTCCGGGAGCCGCTATCGAGCCCCCACACAGGGGTACAGCTGCAGAGTTTTACCAGCGAGTTCTAAGTGTTTAGCGCCGCGTTTTTCGTTTTCTCCGTGAAGTTTTTCACTCTCATAGACTAGGTGTTGATGTGTACTGTGGCTCGGCCCTGTGCACCACCTAGTTCTGTGTTTGTGTGACTCTCACGTCGAGTCTACCGCGTCGTGAATCAGGGTTGCGTGACCTGTGTATTTACGTGTATGGCCGCCCCATTTTAAGTGTTGTGTGAGTGTTTGTGGCGTCTTCATCACATCCACCATGTCCAAGGATCAGGATACCGTTGCGGAGCAGTTGGCAGTGCTGCTGAAGAAGGGTGGCAATGGAAACCAGCAGCGAATTATCGAGCTAATGGCGAAACAAATCAAAATCCTGGAAGCCAAGTTGAAGCTCAAGGCGAGACCGAGAGCCTATGTAAATTACAACAGCGACAAGGGTAAGTCAAATATTTTGACAAAATCTGTTGTAAAAGTTATTGACACCAAAGTTTTACTGGAAAAAGTGTTAATCCGAAACCCATTAGTGTCCCTAATGATACAGTTAACGACACTGTTTCTTCGAACGATGTCATTAGGACAAGCCCAAGGGCATCCACCTCGAAAAAGGCTAATCCGAAAGTTGATAATCTCGCTAATGACCCTAATTTGAAACGCGAAAAACAAGTTAATGACCCTAGCCCCGGCCCGAGTCAAGAAAAATTAAATAATGACGAATTCATAACTATGCAACATAAAACGTCCTAAAGTCGAAAATATCAAACCAGCAACAAGTTCAATGGACTTCAAGTTGAGGAAATGGAAACCACAAACGCGACTGAGCAAACTCCCAAGCCAAAGTCATCACCACCAATATATATTAAAAATATAAATTCGTGGACCAGTGTACTTAAAGGGATTAAAGATTTAAAAATTAATTTAAAAACGACCAAATGTAGTAATGACGAAATTAAAATAAACCCAGCCACCATCGAAGACTACCGCAACCTTCAACATTATCTGAGAACAGCAGACATAAGTTTTTATACATACAAACTTAAATCGGAAACACCACTGCAAGTAGTAATTCGTGGTCTGCCATCTGCAGTAGAAATGAACGAGATTGTAGAAGATTTAAAAACCAGAGGCCTACCAGCCCTAAGTGCATACAGGATAGGAAAATTTAAAAACCTTGTAGTTGTAAACCTAGAACGCAACGACGAAGGGCGAAAAATATTTCAAGTCGGAGACATTAAATGTTATAATATCAGTCGAAGGCAAGAGAAAACCAATAGACCCTAATCAATGCCATAGATGTCAACGATTTGGTCATACATCTTCATGTTGCAATTTGCCGTGGAGATGTCTTCGCTGCGGAGAAAACCACTCCACTCATGAGTGCCCTCAAAAAAGCAAAGAATATGCTTCTAAATGTGCTAATTGCCAGGAGAATCACGTAGCAAGTTGGAAAGGATGTCCCCATTTCAAACAAGAAAAACTAAAGAAATTAGTCTCACAACAAAATTCTGTAGAAAAGAAAATAAAAATGTTTGAATCAAAACGCGACAATCGCTCATTCGCACAAGTAGTGAATCAACAAACGCAAGCACCGATCGTATCTCAATCACAGAATAACGACAAACCAAGCACTAGTGAACACTCTGTAGTCGCACAGCCAGTAAAAACTACTCAGCAAACTGCAAATACAAACCCAATATCTGCGAACGTTATATTAGAAATAATAAAAAATTTAGACATTGAATCCATATGCAATGCGATTTTAACATCTATTGAAGGACTTTGTGTTCAAAATCCCACATTCGAGTTAGTGAAGCTGGCGCTTCAAGCATTGCCGTCTTTAGTTAATTCAATTCGCAATGGTTGTAAATAGATTAAATGCGGCAACAAATTTGAAAATAATTGCGTGGAACGCAACCTCGTTGTACGACAATACAAGAACTTGAAGTCTTTATACATAGCCTAAGAGCCGATATAATATTAATTCAAGAAACTTTTCTCCAAGAAAATAGAAAGCTTCCTAATATACGAAATTATTTCGCGTATAGAAAAGACAGGGGAAACCGCGGAGGTGGAACAGCTATTCTAGTGAAAAGAACAATAGACCACGTAGAGTTAGATATTCCCGAATTACAGACAATAGAAGCTTGTGCAGTGGGAGTACAAGTTGTAGGAGTCGGGCTTATTAAAATTATATCAGCGTACATCCCTCCAAAAAACAACATTGATACAACAGAGTTAGATACATTGATCTGCCCTCTTGATAATACACCTACAATAATAGCTGGAGATCTAAACGCTAAACACACAGCGTGGAATAGTAGACTACTTAATAAGAAAGGCAGGTTTTTATACAAATATGCAACCCAACATCATCTGGAAATAGTAGGTCCGGACGAACCTACTCACTATCCACCGAACCCGAACCACGCGCCAGATGTACTGGACATCGCAATATTAAAAAACATAAAAATGTATTACAGTATAGAAACTACTTCAGATATGTCATCGCCTCACAACCCCATAATACTGGACTTAACAAACCAACAAAACACATTGGAAACAGCGAAAAATAAGAAGATAGATTGGGACAAGTTCTCAAACCATCTACAACAGAATTTCGGATCTCTACCTCTGATAAAAACGGCGGATGATATAGACGACGCAGTAGAGCAACTAACTACAAAAACACAACAAGCCATTGAATATGCCAGCCGCGAAGTTAGAAACAGAAATGCTACGTCACCAGCACTACCGGCGCATGTACTCCAAATTATTAGAGACAGACGTACGGCCAGAAGAACCTGGCAGCGAAGTCTGAACCCCGAAGATAAACAAGTTTACAACAGGTTAACTAACAAATTAAGGGAAGCCATAAAAACCCATAAAAACGAAATGTGGAAAAGAACGACAAGTGAAGCTCAGGACGATGATAAACTTTACTGGCAAATTAGTAAAGCCTTGCGAAAACAAAGAACTCCTCCTAAAGCTATTGAAGGTCGCAACGGTCTAGCCTTCTCAGCACTGAGTAAAACCAACGCAATAGCTGATAACTTAGAAAATCAATTTTCTCCAAATTATGAGAATATTGACGTAAACTTCACGAAAACGACAAACAACATGATCAAACACGTCGAAAAAATAACAAACCCACCGATAAAATCATTCATAACACCAATGCAAATTAAATCACTTCTCGACAAAACCAAACTCAAAAAATTCCCGAAGAAAGCAGTTGTAGCATTGACAAATGCAATCATCAGACTCCAACATTTCCCAGCTGCTTGGAAAAAAGCAACAATCGTCGCTATTCCAAAGCCGGGAAAAACGCTTAAAAAACCTGAGAATTACAGACCTATAAGCCTATTGAATCTTTTGGCGAAAGTAGCAGAACGGGTCATACTCCAACAGTTGCAGGAAACCACCAAAGAGCTGAAGATACTCCCCGATGAACAATTTGGTTTTAGGGAAAAACACGCAACAACTCACCAACTCGTTCGCGTAGTAGAGTTTATAGGTGAAGGAATGGATTTGAAGATGGCTACAAGTGCTGTATTCCTTGATGTAGCTAAAGCCCGGCATGAAGGCCTATTAGCAAAACTTTTACATCTAAAATATCCGATAGCGACAGTAACACTACTTAAATCGTACTTAAAAAACAGGACCTTCGACGTAAGATTTGAAGGAGCAATGTCCACAGAACGGAAAATGACAGCAGGAGTAGCGCAAGGATCCTTGCTTTCCCCACTACTCTTTGACATCTACGTGAGCGATATTCCCCGACCCAAGGACAACAACTCAATAATGGCGAACTACGCGGATGACACAGGCATCATGCACAGAAGCAGAAACGTTAAAATAATAACAAAGCGACTACAAACGGCTGCAGAAGACATAGAGCTTTGGTGCACTAAGTGGAGAGTAGCTGTAAACCCAGACAAGAGTACCGCGATGCTAATAACGAGAAGACGTATACTACCTCCCAGCGACATAAGAATGTTTGGACGTCCAATCCCGTGGCGCGACAAATCAACATATTTAGGGGTGACTCTGGATAAGCGACTAACATTCCAAGCACACATACACCAAACCTTACAAAAATCAAGGAATACATTCGTGAGACTAATTCCACTACTTGGAAGAAATAGTTTTCTTACCTTAGAAAACAAGACCAGACTATATAAAACAGTCATTCGACCCCAACTCACGTATGCTTGTGCTGCATGGAAAAACACCACACCCAGACAAATGCGAAAAATTCAGATCCTTCAAAACAGGGTGTTAAGATGCATCGTAGATGCACCGAGGTACATAACAAATATCCGACTACACAGTGAGTTAAATATTCCACAAATCAAGGACTTTATTAACAAAACAGCGAAAAATACATATACACAGATGTTAAACCACATAAATCCATTAGCGAGGAAAGCAGTCGATCCAACTGCTAAACCATTTAGAAAACTTAATCTACTGGAGTAGGATAAAATCCAATTAAAATAAGTGAATAACAAATATCAGTGATTTAGGAGCAAGAGAGCAATGCATCAAAATCCTTTAAAATATGAATCATCAACAGAAATTGTACACATTGTCTGATGATGACCGTAATGGTTGAAACTAGTAACAAAAATTGTAAATAAAAAGTGATATTAACAAAGTTACTGTTTTTATTTAAAATACTTAACATGTATCACAAAGTAAAGGCTGAATTAATTAATAATTTTAAATCAGATTTTACCTATTCTTGAAATGGATATTTTTGTTGAAACATTCATAAACATGCTTTTGGACCTATACTATGGATAAAATATGATAAAAATTATAAAATTCGGTCGCGGAAGCAAATATTTATATGATTTTTTACAAAAATAAAGTCAGATTTTACCTATTTTTGATGAATACGTTGCATATTGTAATCTTCATTGGCTGGATTCTAGAATACCACCGCACTTGAAATAGCAATTTTCTTGTTGCAATGTTTTCTTTTAGCTAAAATATGATGAAAAATTATAAAATTCGGGCGCGGAAGCAAATATTTATATGATTTTATACAAAAATAAAGTCAGATTTTACCTATTTTTGAAATGGATATTTTTGTTAAAACATTCATAAACATGCTTTTGGACCTATACTATGGATAAAATATAATGAAAAATTCGGGCACGAAAGCAAATATTTATATAATTTTTTACAAAAATTAAGTCAGATTTTACCTATTTTTGATGAATACGTTGTATATTGTAAGCTACATGGCCTGGATTCTAGAATTCTACCACACTTGAAATAGCAATTTTCTTGTTGCAATGTTTTCTTTTAGCTAAAATATTGGCAAGTAAAATGTTCACGTAGCCACCTACTGGTCAATTTATGAAATATTCTATCAAGTATACCTACTTCTTGTCAAAGCTTATTTTAAGTAAAAGCGTGTGATATATTATTACGATGGAAGGCAGAAAAATTTGCAATACAAATTGTTGTGTGTTTGGATGCCATTCTAAGGCATCTAGAGAAACCAATTTAAGTTTCCATCGGTTTCCGAAGCTAGGACTTCGAAAAGTACAAGTGATAAATAAGAATGGATACAAAAAATTGCTTGATCAGAGGTTAGCTTGGATAAAAGTAATAAAAACAGGGAAAAAGTAACAAATACAATGGTAATTTGTTCTAAACATTTCGCAAATGAATGTTTCTTCTTCCCAGGTAAGTTTTAAACATATAATAGTGTTTTTATCAGAAATTATTGTAATTTATATTTGTAGAATTGCCTTCAGTTAGAAGGAAATTAAAATCCAATGCTGTACCGTACCACTATTTACCGAAACAAATACCTTCCAAACCAAGTTCAAGAGATTTGCGAATGAAAAGAAGAGGAATCAAGCAAAAAGAAAATTCTGTGAGTAACGAATTATTCGAAGAAGCAGTGCAACAAGTTGAACCAACAGTTGCAGAATCCTCTTTCCAATACACTCAAGAAGAGCATGATGCGGCCGTAACTCTTTTAGGGTTAGTTAACATAAAATTAACAAAACACATGCCTGTTCAAGTAAAAAGTGGTGACATTGTAAACTCTTTTATCGAATGTATCGATTCAGATAAAAAATTAAATACGTTAACCGGGTTGCAAAGTTTTAATTTATTACATTCGATTGAAGTTAATTATAAAAAACATTTCAAAAATACTAAAAAAGAAAAAACAAGTTTAAGAGAAACATTTATGAAATTAAAGCAAAATACATCGTTTTGCATGTTAGCCATATTGTTTAAAACCATTAGTTCTGTAACTTTAAACATATATTTAAACTAATGATACGAAGATTAGCTTATATATTTAAATTTTGTATTCCATGGATTGATAAAAATGAAATTATTAGAAACATGCCAAAATGTTTCGAATCATTTCAGAACGTTCGAGATGTACTTGATTGTACCGAGATACCAATTCAGAAACCTAAATGTTTGTGTTGTAGACTTAAGTCATATTCTCATTATAAAGGACATAACACTGTTAAAGTTTTAATTGGAGTTAGTCCTGCAGGACTAATTACATTTGTTAGTAAATGTTATGGTGGAAGAAGTTCGGATAAACCAATATTCGAACAGAGTAATTTAATAGAAAAATTGAATCCAAATGAGGCGATAATGGTTGACAAAGGATTTAAAATTGAAGATATTACTGGTTTATATGGTGTAAAATTAATAAGACCGCCATTTTTTAAAAATAAAAGCCAACTCTCAGAGGAGGACGCATTAAGAAACTCAAGAATTGCAAGTGCTCGAGTTCATGTCGAACGGGTAATTGAAAGAATAAAAATATTTAAAATTTTGGTACAACCATTGTCGTGTCATTTGTTTGCAAATATAGATGACATATTAACAACTGTTTGTGGCATAACTAATTTAAGTAGTCCTATTCTTAGCGATGATAAGTTTTTGTAATAAATTTTGTAAATACAATTATTCTCTTCTATGGGATGAGTTTTATTATTTGGGTAAATAAAATTATTTGATTTCGTAAAAAAATATAATTTCTCAACAAATAAATATATATTCCACGTTACAAAAAAATTAACACGACGGTAAGTTCCTATACTTTACACTTTTTATATAAATATGAATATAAAATTTATAAAAATATTGCACATAATATTATTTATAATATACATCAGTGTATTATTATTCTATTATGTTATACATACAGGTGTTCATCGAAAAGCGGATTTTTGTTCCACAACATAGAATTGTATATTGATGATTTTTGATACTTGTTTTTTCAAATGAATTGAATAAAGGAAAATGAAATTTTGCATTAAATTTTTATGTCGCGCATTTCGTTGTACAACTTGTATGTAAATGAAATAGAAATAAAACTCTTATTGTTAGTAACATATCACATAAAATTGGAAAATTTAAAATACATAGTTAAATAAAGAAATAGAGTCTTTAAAACAAAAAAGCTATTAATATGATATCACATATGTACATGTAAAAATAGAAAACTAAATTAATTACAATTTACAATCTTATACATTGTTTTGTGTAAGGCATATACAATGAATCATTTTAAAGAAATAATTTTCTTTTAAAACTTTCACCATGGTCTGAGTGAATTCATAATCAAAATGAACTATTATATTTAAAAAAGTTTTCGAAAACGAGGAGTAAACTATGAAATCACAGGTTTCTACGTTCAGCATTAACATACCCAACTGCACTTGACCGTAAAATTTATGTTTGGGATTTAGAGAAATTTTATTGTTAATTATTTTCAAATAAGGCAAATGTGGAAAACAATCTAATGCCGATACTGTTTTACCTGAAATAAAAAATATTATATATATATATATATATATATATATATATATATATATTTATAAACAGCGCACAAGACCTGTCTGGTAACTTATAAAGTTTTCCTATCATTTATTTAAGAATTTACGAAAAGTTACTTTGTACCACTTGCTAGCATGCAAAAGCCAGTTTGGGTTCATTAATATTCTTATTTTCTGGACAGATCTTATGTGGTAACATACCTTTAATTGGACATTTTATTTCCAGCAATTTGTGAGGTTTGTTATCTTTATTTAAAATGACTCCATCTGGTGAATATCCAAGCCAGGGGTTATTTATATTTGTTAAAAATCCTGGTTGTGCTACTATCCGATTTAATCTTTTCTTATATATTTCTCTAGCTTCATCTTCCATTGCTGCACCCTATTTCATATTGCTGTTACAGAAGCTTTTAGGCCAAAAATACTTTTCCGCTTTACTCATCCAGTCGTCTTTTTTAAAAGTGTAAATTTCATAACACCTTGTACCGGTTATTCGATATTGTCGTTCTTTAATCCAGTTATGTTTTATGGTAGTATTTATTAATATTTCTTCTGGATTCGTATCAGCAAATAATTGGTTGTATGTTTTGAAGCAACAATTCGCAATTTCAATAACAATTTTTGAAAGGTTTGTCAGTATTTCATGTTCTCCGTTCAATCTTATTTCTGTTTTGTTGATAACACCTTCATTATCAACGGAATTCATTATTTCTCTCCTTCCTTTACTATAAATGAAATATAGTTTTAAGATATAATTAATAAAGAATTACCGTATATACCTATGCTTTGCTAATGAAGAGCTCGTATTAAAATTTAAAAACGTATTCAAAAATATCGGATTTTTCTGCGGCTGTGGTAGATATATTAACAACATTTTCATTTATGGGTTGAATACATTTCGATTTATACCATGGCTTCGGTTTAAATTTCTCTTGGACAACTTCTTTCTTTAGCTTCCATGTACATTTCAGGTCAGTAGATGATAAAATTTCCAACTGATTAAGTTTGAACCTAAAACATGAAAAAATACGACAGAAAAAAGGAAAAGCACATTGTAGATCAGAAAATAAACTATCAATAATAATAAAATAACTCGAAAATATGATGAATGACCGCATAGTTTAGTACTATTTTTTTAAAGAAAAAGAAAAACAGAACTTAATCTTAAATAATAAAGTTAAACTCTTTCTTTAAAAAAAATAAATACTTTTGTAACACTAGGAGTACCTACAAGCAGGTTCATCACGACAAGCTCTCGATTTTTATATTTAAGTTTATAATACATATATCACAATAATTGTAAATAATATGTCACATTTACATTAATAAACTTAAATATAATTGTTTTATTATTATTCAATTATAATAACAAAATCAATGAAGTTAATAAGGTCATGCTCATGCTATACATTTAATGATTTAATACAACCTGTTGCAATAAATTAAGACACCTGCAATGTGTTTACATCTACCACCAGCGCCAGCTTTGCATGTGCATAAGAAATTATTAATACATAGTTTGTTATTAGCAATAATAAATTTGCCAGTTATTTCGTGAGGACTTGCTTGCAAGGCACTTGTTTGTAAGCACAAAGCGAACACAATACAATAAGATTCTTTACTTTCTTTCACTCCACACATAATAATCATTCCGCTATTTACTATTCGCTCTATTTCCAAGAAACATCTTGATTTATAATCTGCTCTTAAATATGAAAATAATTCTTGAGTTAGAAGTTGCTTATTCGCTCCTATGAAATCCATTTTAATAAAAACCTATCCTAAAAGAATAAAAATATATATTATATGAACATTAAAAAGAACTCTCTGTTAAAATTATAATTTTCACTCACTTTTATATAAATAACAACGCATAAGTCTATTGACATTACATTAAAAATCATAAAATTCGGGCGCGAAAGCAAATATTTATATGATTTTTTACAAAAATAAAGTCAGATTTTACCTATTTTTGAAATGGATATTTTTGTTAAAACATTCATAAACATGCTTTCGGACCTATACTATGGATAAAATATGATGAAAAATTATAAAATTCGAGCGGAAGCAAATATTTATAGGATTTTTTACAAAAATAAAGTCAGATTTTACCTATTTTTGATGACTAAGTTGCATATTGTAAGCTTCATTGGCTGGATTCTAGAATACCTACCACACTTGAAATAGCAATTTTCTTGTTGCAATGTTTTCTTTTACCTAAATTATGATGAAAAATAATAAGATTCGGGCGCGGAAGCAAATATTTATATGATTTTTTACAAAAATAAAGTCAGATTTTACCTATTTTTGAAATGGATATTTTTGTTATAACATTCATAAACATGCTTTCGGACCTATACTATGGATAAAATATAATAAAAAATTATAAAATTCGGGTGCGGAAGCAAATATTTATATGATTTTTTACAAAAATAAATTCAGATTTTACCTATTTTTGATGATTACGTTGTATATTGTAAGCTACAGGGACTGGATTCTAGAATACCTACTACAATTGAAATACCAATTTTCTTGTAGCAATGTTTTCTTTTAGCTAAAATATGATGAAAAATCATACAATTCAGCCGCGGAAGCAAATATTTATATGATTTTTTACAAAAATAAAGTCAGATTTTACCTATTTTTGAAATGGATATTTTTGTTAAAACATTCATAAACATGCTTTTGGACCTATACTATGGATTAAATATGATGAAAAATTATAAAATTTGGGCGCGGAAGCAAAAATTTATATGATTGTTTACAAAAATAAAGTCAGATTGTACCTATTTTTGATGAATACGTTGCATATTGTAAGCTTCATTGGCTGGATTCTAGAATACCACCGCACTTGAAATAGCAATTTTCTTGTTGCAATGTTTTCGTTTAGCAAAATATGATGAAAAATTATAAAATTCGGTCGCGGAAGCAAATATTTATATGATTTTTTACAAAAATATAGTCAGATTTTACCTATTTTTGAAATGGATATGTTTGTTAAAACATTCATAAACATGCATTTGGACCTATACTATGGATAAAATATAATAAAAAATTATAAAATTCAGGCGCGAAAGCAAATATTTATATAATTTTTTACAAAAAGTAAATCAGATTTTTTTTTTCTGGACGACATGGTGACAAAAGTCAGCAAAATTAGATACTAAATTTTCCAGAAACAAAAACAAAAACTCAAAAACCTTTTAAAATTAAAAGAAGAAAAAATTAATAAAAATTTTCCTATAGCCGATATTTCCGAAAATATCAAATTCTATCCTCGTATCATTAATTTATTAGACACACAATTTACTGAATCCGAAATAAATCTTTTAAAGAAAGGACCTAAATTTGCACCTAAAGTTAAATGTAATTATATTAAAGAAACCCTTGCAGTTGAATGTGAAATAGCCTTAAGGAAAATAAATGATGTAATCCCTAAAAACAAAATTTGTTATATCATTAAAAATCATAATACTGTCCAATGTAATTCTGACTCAAAAACTATTTATTATTTTAACAAAAAAGTCAAAGATAACAATCTAGTTGTAACAAAAAGCGACAAAAGTAACTCTGTAGTTATTATCCCCAGAGATGAATATATAAATAAAGTAGAAGATTTTTTCAAAAAAGAAAACATAATAGAAATAAATTCAGATCCAACATCCAAAATCTATTGAAAGGTAGTTTAAAACATTGTAAAAGTTTATTCTCGAACCAAGAAAGGAACGCCCTTATTATTATGAATCCGTCGGCACCGTCATTATATGGATTAATAAAAACCCACAAAGAAAATGCACCCATAAGGCCCGTAGTTTCCTACATAAATAGCCCCGGTAGACAATTAGCTATTAAACTTAATGTTATTTTCAAAACTTTAACCAAATTCCAAGATAATCACTCTGTCAAAAATTCCGTCGATTTAGTTAATAAGATTAAGGACATAGAAATACCGCACACCTGTAAATTAGTATCTTTCGACGTCACTAATATGTTTGCGAATATTCCACCTCAAGAATGTTTAAATATTGTAGAAGATATATTGTATCAAAATAATATCAATATTGTAATTATCCAGGATATCTTATCATTATTTAAATTAATTATTAATTATAACTATTTCAAATTTAATTCAAAAATATACAAACTAAATAATGGCTTAGCTATGGGTTCCCCACTTAGTCCACTTCTAGCTGATATATTTATGAGTAATATTGTCAACATAATCCTAAATTCAGACCTCGGTAAAAAACATATCTTATTCTGGTACCGGTACGTAGATGACATTATTGCATGTTTTAAAGGAACAGATAGACAAATAAATAAATTTAATGATTTCATCAATAACATCCACCCTAACATAAAATTCACTAATGAAATAGAAACAAATAACTCTATACATTTTTAGATCTAAGTATTAGTAAAGTGAATAATAAATTAGTTTTTGATATATTTAGGAAACCCACGACTACAAATTCTACTATTTCTTTTAAATCACAACATTGTTTTAAACAAAAACTTTCTGCCTACAATTCTATGATTCACAGAGCATTTTCAATTCTTTTAAATAAAGATAAGTTTAATAAAAAAATTGCAACTATATTTCATATTGCAAAAAACAATGATATTCCCAGTCACATCATTAATAATCTTATTAATAAAAAAGAAGAACAGTTAACCTTAAAATCCATTTTTCCTTTATCTAAACTTAATTCTACAAAACAATTTGTTTCTCTAACGTACTTTGGAAAAATCAGTGAATCTATAGAAAAAGTATTTAAAAAATTAAATCTATCTGTTGCTTTAAACCATACAAAAAACTATCTAATTGTATATTTAATAACAAAGATTCCAAAGATATTTTAGAAAAATCTGGTGTTTACCAACTAAATTGTAAAAATTGTAAAGGTGTTTATATTGGTCAGACTGGTCGAAACTTTAAGACAAGACTTAAAGAACATCTAAGATCTTTTAAATTAGAAAAAACTGACTCTACATTTGCTTGTCATCTTCTAGAAAATAAGCATTCGCCAGATAATAAAATAATACCTATTCATTTTTCCAATAAAGGCTTAAAACTTAACATACTAGAATCATTAGAAATATTTAAATATAAAGAAAACAAAAATAACTATTTATTAAACGACCAGACTGATCTAATATACTCCCCTCTCTTCAACAGTTGTCTATAACGGTATTGTTACTTAGTTTGGTATAAATACGCATGTAATGATTATTGTACACATTGTCTGATGATGACCCTAATGGTTGAAACTAGTAACAAAATTTGTAAATAAAAAGTGATATTAACAAAGTTACTGTTTTTATTTAAAATACTTAACATGTATCACAAAGTAAAGGCTGAATTAATTAATAATTTTAAATCAGATTTTACCTATTCTTGAAATGGATATTTTTGTTGAAACATTCAAAAACATTCTTTTGGACCTATACTATGGATAAAATATGATAAAAATTATAAAATTCGGGCGCGGAAGCAAATATTTATAAGATTTTTTACAAAAATAAAATCAGATTTTACCTATTTTTGATGAATACATTGTATATTGTAAGCTACATGGGCTGGATTCTAGAATACCTACCACAATTGAAATAGCAATTATTTTGTAGCAATGTTTTCTTTTAGCTAAAATATGATGAAAAATCATAAAATTCGGGCGCGAAAGCAAACATTTATGATTTTTTACAAAAATAAAGTCAGATTTTACCTATTTTTGTTAAAACATTCATAAACATGCTTTTGGACCTATACTATGAATAAAATATGACGAAAAATTATCAAATTCGGGCGAGGAAGCAAATATTTATATGATTTTTTACAAAAATAAAGTCAGATTTTACCTATTATTAATAAATACGTTGTATATTGTAAGCTACATAGGCTGGATTCTAGAATACCTACCACACTTGAATTAGCAATTTTCTTGTTGCAATGGTTTCTTTTAGCTAAAATATGATGAAAAATTATAAAATTCGGGCGCGGAAGCAAATATTTATATGATTTTTTACAAAAATAAAATCAGATTTTACCTATTTTTCATGAATACATTGTATATTGTAAGCTACATGGGCTGAATTCTAGAATACCTACCACAATTGAAATAGCAATTATCTTGTGGCAATGTTTTCTTTTAGCTAAAATATGATAAAAAATCATAAAATTCGGGCGCGAAAGCAAATATTTATGATTTTTTACAAAAATAAAGTCAGATTTTACCTATTTTTGAAATGAATATTTTTGTTAAAACATTCATAAACATAATCTTGGACCTATACTATGGATAAAATATGATGAAAAATTATCAAATTCGTGCGAGGAAGCAAATATTTATATGATTTTTTACAAAAATAAAGTCAGATTTTACCTATTATTAATAAATACGTTGTATATTGTAAGCTACATGGGCTGGATTCTAGAATACCTACCATACTTGAAATAGCAATTTTCTTGTTGGAATGTTTTCTTTTAGCTAAAATATGATGAAAAATTATAAAATTTGGTCGCGGAAGCAAATATTTAAATGATTTTTTACAAAAATAAAGTCAGATTTTACATATTTTTGATGATTACGTTGCATATTGTAAGCTTCGTTGGCTGGATTCTAGAATACCACCACACTTGAAATAGCAATTTTCTTGTTGCAATGTTTTCTTTTAGCTAAAATATGATGAAATATTATAAAATTCGGGCGCGGAAGCAAATATTTATGATTTTTACAAAAATAAAGTCAGATTTTACCTATTTTCGAAAGAGATATTTTTGTTACACCATTCATAAACATGCTTTTGCACCTATTCTGTGGAAAAAATATAATAAAAAATTATAAAATTCGGGCGCGGATGCAATATTTATATAATTTTTTTACAAAAATTAAGTCAGATTTTACCTATTCTTTGATGAATACGTTGTATATTGTAAGCTTCATTGGCTGGATTCTAGAATACCTGCCACACTTGAAATAGCAATTTTCTTGTTGCAATGTTTTCTTTTACCTAAATTATGATAAAAAATCATAAAATTCGGGCGCGGAAGCAAATATTTATATGATTTTTCACAAAAATAAAGTCAGATTTTACGTATTCTTGAAATGGATATTTTTGTTAAAACATTCATAAACATGCTTTTGGACCTATACTATGGATAATATATGATGAAAAATTATAAAATTCGGGCGCGGAAGCAAATATTTATATAATTTTTTGCAAAAATAAAGTCAGATTTTACCTATTTTTGATGAATACGTTGTATATTGTAAGCTACATGAGCTGGATTCTAGAATACCTACCACAATTGAAATAGCAATTTTCTAGTAGCAATGTTTTCTTTTAGCTAAAATATGATGAAAAATTATAAAATTTGGTCGCGGAAGCAAATATTTATATGATTTTTTACAAAAATAAAGTCAGATTTTACATATTTTTGATGATTACGTTGCATATTGTAATCTTCGTTGGCTGGATTCTAGAATACCACCACACTTGAAATAGCAATTTTCTTGTTGCAATGTTTTCTTTTAGCTAAAATATGATGAAATATTATAAAATTCGGGCGCGGAAGCAAATATTTATGATTTTTTACAAAAATAAAGTCAGATTTTACCTATTTTTGAAAGAGATATTTTTTGTTACACCATTCATAAACATGCTTTTGCACCTATTCTGTGGAAAAAATATAATGAAAAATTATAAAATTCGGGGCGCGGATGCAAATATTTATATAATTTTTTACAAAAATTAAGTCAGATTTTACCTATTCTTTGATGAATACGTTGTATATTGTAAGCTTCATTGGCTGGATTCTAGAATACCTACCACACTTGAAATAGCAATTTTCTTGTTGCAATGTTTTCTTTTACCTAAATTATGATAAAAAATCATAAAATTCGGGCGCGGAAGCAAATATTTATATGATTTTTTACAAAAATAAAGTCAGATTTTACGTATTCTTGAAATGGATATTTTTGTTAAAACATTCATAAACATGCTTTTGGACCTATACTATGGATAAAATAAGATGAAAAATTATAAAATTCGGGCGCGGAAGCAAATATTTATATGATTTTTTGCAAAAATAAAGTCAGATTTTACCTATTTTTGATGAATACGTTGTATATTGTAAGCTACATGAGCTGGATTCTAGAATACCTACCACAATTGAAATAGCAATTTTCTTGTAGCAATGTTTTCTTTTAGCTAAAATATGATGAAAAATCATAAAATTCGGGCGCGTAAGCAAATATTTATATGATTTTTTACAAAAATAAAGTCAGATTTTACCTATATTTGAAATGGATATTTTTGTTAAAATATTCATAAACATGCTTTAGGACCTATACTATGAATAATATATGTTGAAAAATTATAAAATTCGGGCGCGAAAGCAAATATTTATATTATTTTTTACAAAAATAAAGTCAGATTTTACCTATTTTTAATGAATATGTTGTATATTGTAAGCTACATGGGCTGGATTCTAGAATACCTACCACACTTGAAATAGCAATGTTCTTGTTGCAATGTTTTCTTTTAGCTAAAATATGATAAAAAATTATAAAATTTGGTCGCGGAAGCAAATATTTATATGATTTTTTACAAAAATAAAGTCAGATTTTACCTATTTTTGATGATTACGTTGCATATTGTAATCTTCGTTGGCTGGATTCTAGAATACCACCACACTTGAAATAGCAATTTTCTTGTTGCAATGTTTTCTTTTAGCTAAAATATGATGAAATATTATAAAATTCGGGCGCGGAAGCAAATATTTATGATTTTTTACAAAAATAAAGTCAGATTTTACCTATTTTTGAAAGAGATATTTTTGTTACACCATTCATAAACATGCTTTTGCACCTATTCTGTGGAAAAAATATAATGAAAAATTATAAAATTCGGGCGCGGATGCAAATATTTATATAAATTTTTACAAAAATTAAGTCAGATTTTACCTATTCTTTGATGAATACGTTGTATATTGTAAGCTTCATTGGCTGGATTCTAGAATACCTACCACACTTGAAATAGCAATTTTCTTGTTGCAATGTTTTCTTTTACCTAAATTATGATAAAAAATCATAAAATTCGGGCGCGGAAGCAAATATTTATATGATTTTTTACAAAAATAAAGTCAGATTTTACGTATTTTTGAAATGGATATTTTTGTTAAAACATTCATAAACATGCTTTTGGACCTATACTATGGATAAAATAAGATGAAAAATTATAAAATTCGGGCGCGGAAGCAAATATTTATATGATTTTTTGCAAAAATAAAGTCAGATTTTACCTATTTTTGATGAATACGTTGTATATTGTAAGCTACATGAGCTGGATTCTAGAATACCTACCACAATTGAAATAGCAATTTTCTTGTAGCAATGTTTTCTTTTAGCTAAAATATGATGAAAAATCATAAAATTCGGGCGCGTAAGCAAATATTTATATGATTTTTTACAAAAATAAAGTCAGATTTTACCTATATTTGAAATGGATATTTTTGTTAAAATATTCATAAACATGCTTTAGGACCTATACTATGAATAATATATGTTGAAAAATTATAAAATTCGGGCGCGAAAGCAAATATTTATATTATTTTTTACAAAAATAAAGTCAGATTTTACCTATTTTTAATGAATATGTTGTATATTGTAAGCTACATGGGCTGGATTCTAGAATACCTACCACACTTGAAATAGCAATGTTCTTGTTGCAATGTTTTCTTTTAGCTAAAATATGATAAAAAATTATAAAATTTGGTCGCGGAAGCAAATATTTATATGATTTTTTACAAAAATAAAGTCAGATTTTACCTATTTTTGATGATTACGTTGCATATTGTAAGCTTCATTGGCTGGATTCTAGAATAGCACCACACTTGAAATAGCAATTTTCTTGTTGCAATGTTTTCTTTTAGCTAAAATATGGTAAAAAATTATAAAATTCGGGCGCGGAAGCAAATATTTATGATTTTTTACAAAAATAAAGTCAGGTTTTACCTATTTTTGAAATGGATATTTTTGTTATACCATTCATAAACATGCTTTTGCACCTATTCTGTGGAAAAAATATAATGAAAAATTATAAAATTCGGGCGCGGATGCAAATATTTATATAATTTTTTACAAAAATTAAGTCAGATTTTACCTATTCTTTGATGAATACGTTGTATATTGTAAGCTTCATTGGCTGGATTCTAGAATACCTACCACACTTGAAATAGCAATTTTCTTGTTGCAATGTTTTCTTTTACCTAAATTATGATAAAAAATCATAAAATTCGGGCGCGGAAGCAAATATTTATATGATTTTTTACAAAAATAAAGTCAGATTTTACGTATTCTTGAAATGGATATTTTTGTTAAAACATTCATAAACATGCTTTTGGACCTATACTAGGGATAAAATATGATGAAAAATTATAAAATTCGGGCGCGGAAGCAAATATTTATATGATTTTTTGCAAAAATAAAGTCAGATTTTACCTATTTTTGATGAATACGTTGTATATTGTAAGCAACATGAGCTGGATTCTAGAATACCTACCACAATTGAAATAGCAATTTTCTTGTAGCAATGTTTTCTTTTAGCTAAAATATGATGAAAAATTATAAAATTTGGTCGCGGAAGCAAATATTTATATGATTTTTTACAAAAATAAAGTCAGATTTTACATATTTTTGATGATTACGTTGCATATTGTAAGCTTTGTTGGCTGGATTCTAGTATACCACCACACTTGCAATAGCAATTTTCTTGTTGCAATGTTTTCTTTTAGCTAAAATATGATGAAATATTATAAAATTCGGGCGCGGAAGCAAATATTTATGATTTTTTACAAAAATAAAGTCAGATTTTACCTATTTTTGAAAGAGATATTTTTGTTACACCATTCATAAACATGCTTTTGCACCTATTCTGTGGAAAAAATATAATAAAAAATTATAAAATTCGGGCGCGGATGCAAATATTTATATAATTTTTTACAAAAATTAAGTCAGATTTTACCTATTCTTTGATGAATACGTTGTATATTGTAAGCTTCATTGGCTGGATTCTAGAATACCTACCACACTTGAAATAGCAATTTTCTTGTTGCAATGTTTTCTTTTACCTAAATTATGATAAAAAATCATAAAATTCGGGCGCGGAAGCAAATATTTATATGATTTTTTACAAAAATAAAGTTAGATTTTACGTATTCTTGAAATGGATATTTTTGTTAAAACATTCATAAACATGCTTTTGGACCTATACTATGGATAAAATATGATGAAAAATTATAAAATTCGGGCGCGGAACAAATATTTATATGATTTTTTGCAAAAATAAAGTTAGATTTTACCTATTTTTGATGAATACGTTGTATATTGTAAGCTACATGAGCTGGATTCTAGAATACCTACCACAATTAAAATAGCAATTTTCTTGTAGCAATGTTTTCTTTTAGCTAAAATATGATGAAAAATCATAAAATTCGGGCGCGTAAGCAAATATTTATATAATTTTTTACAAAAATAAAGTCAGATTTTACTTATATTTGAAATGGATATTTTTGTTAAAATATTCATAAACATGCATCAGGACCTATACTATGGATAAAATATGATGAAAAATTATAAAATTCGGGCGCGGAAGCAAATATTTATATGATTTTTTACAAAAATAAAGTCAGATTTTACCTATTTTTTGATGAATACGTTGTATATTGTAAGCTTCATTGGCTAGATTCTAGAATACATACCACACTTGAAATAGAAATTTTCTTGTTGCAATGTTTTCTTTTACCTAAATTATGACGAAAAATTATAAAATTCGGTCGCGGAAGCAAATATTAATATGATTTTTTGCAAAAATAAAGTCATATTTTACCTATTTTTCATGATTACGTTGCATGTTGTAAGCTTCATTGGCTGGATTCTAGAATACCACCACACCTGAAATAGCAATTGTCTTGTTGCAATGTTTTCTTTTAGCTAAAATATGATGAAAAATTATAAAATTCGGTCGCGGATGCAAATAATTATATGATTTTTTACAAAAATAAAGTCAGATTTTTCCTAAATTTGATGAATACGTTGCATATTGTAAGCTTCATTGGCTGGATTCTAGAATACCATTACACTTGAAATAGCAATTTTCTTATTGCAATATTTTCTTTTAGCTAAAATATGATGAAAAATTATAAAATTCGGGCGCGGAGGCAAATATTTGTATGATTTTTTGCAAAAATAAAGTCAGATTTTACCTATTCTTAAAATGGATATTTTTGTTAAAACATTCTTAAACATGCTTTTGGACCTATACTTTGGATAAAATATGATGAAAAATTATAAAATTCGGGCGCGGAAGCAAATATTTATATGATTTTTTACAAAAATAAAGTCAGATTTTACCTATTTTTGATGATTACGTTGTATATTGTAAGCTACAGGGGCTGGATTCTAGAATACCTACTACAATTGTAATAGCAATTTTCTTGTAGCAATGTTTTCTTTTAGCTAAAATATGATGAAAAATCATAAAATTCAGCCGCGGAAGCAAATATTTATATGATTTTTTACAAAAATAAAGTCAGATTTTACCTATTTTTGAAATGGATATTTTTGTTAAAACATTAATAAACATGCTTTTGGACCTATACTATGGATTAAATATGATGAAAAATTATAAAATTTGGGCGCGGAAGCAAAAATTTATATGATTGTTTACAAAAATTAAGTCGGTTTTTACCTATTTTTGATGAATACGTTGCATATTGTAAGCTTCATTGGCTGGATTCTAGAATACCACCGCACTTGAAATAGCAATTTTCTTGTTGCAATGTTTTCGTTTAGCAAAATATGATGAAAAATTATAAAATTCGGTCGCGGAAGCAAATATTGATATGATGTTTTACAAAAATAAAGTCAGATTTTACTTATTTTTGAAATGGATATGTTTGTTAAAACATTCATAAACATGCATTTGGACCTATACTATGGATAAAATATAATAAAAAATTATAAAATTCAGGCGCGAAAGCAAGTATTTATATAATTTTTTACAAAAAGTAAATCAGACTTTTTTTTTTTCTGGACGACATGGTGACAAAAGTCAGCAAAATTGGATACTAAATTTTCCAGAAACAAAAACAAAAACTCAAAAACCTTTTAAAATTAAAAGAAGTAAAATTATCAAAAATTTTCCTATAGCCGATATTTCCGAAAATATCAAATTCTATCCTCGTATCATTAATTTATCAGACACACAATTTACTGAATCCGAAATAAATCTTTTAAAGAAAGGACCTAAATTTGCACCTAAAGTTAAATGTAATTATATTAAAGAAACCCTTGCAGTTGAATGTGAAATAGCCTTAAGGAAAATAAATGATGTAATCCCTAAAATCAAAATTTGTTATATCATTAAAAATCATAATACTGTCCAATGTAATTCTGACTCAAAAACTATTTATTATTTTAACAAAAAAGTCAAAGATAACAATCTAGTTGTAACAAAAAGCGACAAAAGTAACTCTGTAGTTATTATCCCCAGAGATGAATATATAAATAAAGTAGAAGATTTTTTCAAAAAAGAAAACATAATAGAAATAAATTCAGATCCAACATCCAAAATCTATTGAAAGGTAGTTTAAAACATTGTAAAAGTTTATTCTCGAACCAAGAAAGGAACGCCCTTATTATTATGAATCCGTCGGCACCGTCATTATATGGATTAATAAAAACCCACAAAGAAAATGCACCCATAAGGCCCGTAGTTTCCTACATAAATAGCCCCGGTAGACAATTTGCTATTAAACTTAATATTATTTTCAAAACTTTAACCAAATTCCAAGATAATCACTCTGTCAAAAATTCCGTCGATTTAGTTAATAAGATTAAGGACATAGAAATACCGCACACCTGTAAATTAGTATCTTTCGACGTCACTAATATGTTTGCGAATATTCCACCTCAAGAATGTTTAAATATTGTAGAAGATATATTGTATCAAAATAATATCAATATTGTAATTATCCAGGATATCTTATCATTATTTAAATTAATTATTAATTATAACTATTTCAAATTTAATTCAAAAATATACAAACTAAATAATGGCTTAGCTATGGGTTCCCCACTTAGTCCACTTCTAGCTGATATATTTATGAGTAATATTGTCAACATAATCCTAAATTCAGACCTCGGTAAAAAACATATCTTATTCTGGTACCGGTACGTAGATGACATTATTGCATGTTTTAAAGGAACAGATAGACAAATAAATAAATTTAATGATTTCATCAATAACATCCACCCTAACATAAAATTCACTAATGAAATAGAAACAAATAACTCCATACATTTTTTAGATCTAAGTATTAGTAAAGTGAATAATAAATTAGTTTTTGATATATTTAGGAAACCCACGACTACAAATTCTACTATTTCTTTTAAGTCACAACATTGTTTTAAACAAAAACTTTCTGCCTACAATTCTATGATTCACAGAGCATTTTCAATTCTTTTAAATAAAGATAAGTTTAATAAAGAAATTGCAACTATATTTCATATTGCAAAAAACAATGATATTCCCAGTCACATCATTAATAATCTTATTAATAAAAAAGAAAAACAGTTAATCTTAAAATCCATTTTTCCTTTATCTAAACTTAATTCTACAAAACAATTTGTTTCTCTAACGTACTTTGGAAAAATCAGTGAATCTATAGAAAAAGTATTTAAAAAATTAAATCTATCTGTTGCTTTAAACCATACAAAAAACTATCTAATTGTATATTTAATAACAAAGATTCCAAAGATATTTTAGAAAAATCTGGTGTTTACTAACTAAATTGTAAAAATTGTAAATGTGTTTATATTGGTCAGACTGGTCGAAACTTTAAGACAAGACTTAAAGAACATCTAAGATCTTTTAAATTAGAAAAAACTGACTCTACATTTGCTTGTCATCTTCTAGAAAATAAGCATTCGCCAGATAATAAAATAATACCTATTCATTTTTCCAATAAAGGCTTAAAACTTAACATACTAGAATCATTAGAAATATTTAAATATAAAGAAAACAAAAATAACTATTTATTAAACGACCAGACTGATCTAATATACTCCCCTCTCTTCAACAGTTGTCTATAACGGTATTGTTACTTAGTTTGGTATAAATACGCATGTAATGATTATTGTACACATCAGATACAGTTCGGTCTCACAAGCCGAACATTGAAGAACCCCGCTGAGTCTTACCTGCACTGGCAAAGGGATAGCGCAGCCTCCGGGAGCCGCTATCGAGCCCCCACACAGGGGTACAGCTGCAGAGTTTTACCAGCGAGTTCTAAGTGTTTAGCGCCGCGTTTTTCGTTTTCTCCGTGAAGTTTTTCACTCTCATAGACTAGGTGTTGATGTGTACTGTGGCGCGGCCCTGTGCACCACCTAGTTCTGTGTTTGTGTGACTCTCACGTCGAGTCTACCGCGTCGTGAATCAGGGTTGCGTGACCTGCGTATTTACGTGTATGGCCGCCCCATTTTAAGTGTTGTGTGAGTGTTTGTGGCGTCTTCATCACATCCACCATGTCCAAGGATCAGGATACCGTTGCGGAGCAGTTGGCAGTGCTGCTGAAGAAGGGTGGCAATGGAAACCAGCAGCGAATTATCGAGCTAATGGCGAAACAAATCAAAATCCTGGAAGCCAAGTTGAAGCTCAAGGCGAGACCGAGAGCCTATGTAAATTACAACAGCGACAATATTTTGACAAAATCTGTTGTAAAAGTTATTGACACCAAATCAAGTTTTACTGGAAAAAGTGTTAATCCGAAACCCATTAGTGTCCCTAATGATACAGTTAACGACACTGTTTCTTCGAACGATGTCATTAGGACAAGCCCAAGGGCATCCACCTCGAAAAAGGCTAATCCGAAAGTTGATAATCTCACTAATGACCCTAATTTGAAACGCGAAAAACAAGTTAATGACCCTAGCCCCGGCCCGAGTCAAGAAAAATTAAATAATGACGAATTCATAACTATGCAACATCGAAACGTCCTAAAGTCGAAAATATCAAACCAGCAACAAGTTCAATGGACTTCAAGTTGAGGAAATGGAAACCACAAACGCGACTGAGCAAACTCCCAAGCCAAAGTCATCACCACCAATATATATTAAAAATATAAATTCGTGGACCAGTGTACTAGGGATTAAAGATTTAAAAATTAATTTAAAAACGACCAAATGTAGTAATGACGAAATTAAAATAAACCCAGCCACCATCGAAGACTACCGCAACCTTCAACATTATCTGAGAACAGCAGACATAAGTTTTTATACATACAAACTTAAATCGGAAACACCACTGCAAGTAGTAATTCGTGGTCTGCCATCTGCAGTAGAAATGAACGAGATTGTAGAAGATTTAAAAACCAGAGGCCTACCAGCCCTAAGTGCATACAGGATAGGAAAATTTAAAAACCTTGTAGTTGTAAACCTAGAACGCAACGACGAAGGGCGAAAAATATTTCAAGTCGGAGACATTAAATGTTATAATATCAGTCGAAGGCAAGAGAAAACCAATAGACCCTAATCAATGCCATAGATGTCAACGATTTGGTCATACATCTTCATGTTGCAATTTGCCGTGGAGATGTCTTCGCTGCGGAGAAAACCACTCCACTCATGAGTGCCCTCAAAAAAGCAAAGAATATGCTTCTAAATGTGCTAATTGCCAGGAGAATCACGTAGCAAGTTGGAAAGGATGTCCCCATTTCAAACAAGAAAAACTAAAGAAATTAGTCTCACAACAAAATTCTGTAGAAAAGAAAATAAAAATGTTTGAATCAAAACGCGACAATCGCTCATTCGCACAAGTAGTGAATCAACAAACGCAAGCACCGATCGTATCTCAATCACAGAATAACGACAAACCAAGCACTAGTGAACACTCTGTAGTCGCACAGCCAGTAAAAACTACTCAGCAAACTGCAAATACAAACCCAATATCTGCGAACGTTATATTAGAAATAATAAAAAATTTAGACATTGAATCCATATGCAATGCGATTTTAACATCTATTGAAGGACTTTGTGTTCAAAATCCCACATTCGAGTTAGTGAAGCTGGCGCTTCAAGCATTGCCGTCTTTAGTTAATTCAATTCGCAATGGTTGTAAATAGATTAAATGCGGCAACAAATTTGAAAATAATTGCGTGGAACGCAACCTCGTTGTACGACAATACAAGAACTTGAAGTCTTTATACATAGCCTAAGAGCCGATATAATATTAATTCAAGAAACTTTTCTCCAAGAAAATAGAAAGCTTCCTAATATACGAAATTATTTCGCGTATAGAAAAGACAGGGGAAACCGCGGAGGTGGAACAGCTATTCTAGTGAAAAGAACAATAGACCAAGTAGAGTTAGATATTCCCGAATTACAGACAATAGAAGCTTGTGCAGTGGGAGTACAAGTTGTAGGAGTCGGGCTTATTAAAATTATATCAGCGTACATCCCTCCAAAAAACAACATTGATACAACAGAGTTAGATACATTGATCTGCCCTCTTGATAATACACCTACAATAATAGCTGGAGATCTAAACGCTAAACACACAGCGTGGAATAGTAGACTACTTAATAAGAAAGGCAGGTTTTTATACAAATATGCAACCCAACATCATCTGGAAATAGTAGGTCCGGACGAACCTACTCACTATCCACCGAACCCGAACCACGCGCCAGATGTACTGGACATCGCAATATTAAAAAACATAAAAATGTATTACAGTATAGAAACTACTTCAGATATGTCATCGCCTCACAACCCCATAATACTGGACTTAACAAACCAACAAAACACATTGGAAACAGCGAAAAATAAGAAGATAGATTGGGACAAGTTCTCAAACCATCTACAACAGAATTTCGGATCTCTACCTCTGATAAAAACGGCGGATGATATAGACGACGCAGTAGAGCAACTAACTACAAAAACACAACAAGCCATTGAATATGCCAGCCGCGAAGTTAGAAACAGAAATGCTACGTCACCAGCACTACCGGCGCATGTACTCCAAATTATTAGAGACAGACGTACGGCCAGAAGAACCTGGCAGCGAAGTCTGAACCCCGAAGACAAACAAGTTTACAACAGGTTAACTAACAAATTAAGGGAAGCCATAAAAACCCATAAAAACGAAATGTGGAAAAGAACGACAAGTGAAGCTCAGGACGATGATAAACTTTACTGGCAAATTAGTAAAGCCTTGCGAAAACAAAGAACTCCTCCTAAAGCTATTGAAGGTCGCAACGGTCTAGCCTTCTCAGCACTGAGTAAAGCCAACGCAATAGCTGATAACTTAGAAAATCAATTTTCTCCAAATTATGAGAATATTGACGTAAACTTCACGAAAACGACAAACAACATGATCAAACACGTCGAAAAAATAACAAACCCACCGATAAAATCATTCATAACACCAATGCAAATTAAATCACTTCTCGACAAAACCAAACTCAAAAAATTCCCGAAGAAAGCAGTTGTAGCATTGACAAATGCAATCATCAGACTCCAACATTTCCCAGCTGCTTGGAAAAAAGCAACAATCGTCGCTATTCCAAAGCCGGGAAAAACGCTTAAAAAACCTGAGAATTACAGACCTATAAGCCTATTAAATCTTTTGGCGAAAGTAGCAGAACGGGTCATACTCCAACAGTTGCAGGAAACCACCAAAGAGCTGAAGATACTCCCCGATGAACAATTTGGTTTTAGGGAAAAACACGCAACAACTCATCAACTCGTTCGCGTAGTAGAGTTTATAGGTGAAGGAATGGATTTGAAGATGGCTACAGGTGCTGTATTCCTTGATGTAGCTAAAGCCTTTGATAAGGTATGGCATGAAGGCCTATTAGCAAAACTTTTACATCTAAAATATCCGATAGCGACAGTAACACTACTTAAATCGTACTTAAAAAACAGGACCTTCGACGTAAGATTTGAAGGAGCAATGTCCACAGAACGGAAAATGACAGCAGGAGTAGCGCAAGGATCCTTGCTTTCCCCACTACTCTTTGACATCTACGTGAGCGATATTCCCCGACCCAAGGACAACAACTCAATAATGGCGAACTACGCGGATGACACAGGCATCATGCACAGAAGCAGAAACGTTAAAATAATAACAAAGCGACTACAAACGGCTGCAGAAGACATAGAGCTTTGGTGCACTAAGTGGAGAGTAGCTGTAAACCCAGACAAGAGTACCGCGATGCTAATAACGAGAAGACGTATACTACATCCCAGCGACATAAGAATGTTTGGACGTCCAATCCCGTGGCGCGACAAATCAACATATTTAGGGGTGACTCTGGATAAGCGACTAACATTCCAAGCACACATACACCAAACCTTACAAAAATCAAGGAATACATTCGTGAGACTAATTCCACTACTTGGAAGAAATAGTTTTCTTACCTTAGAAAACAAGACCAGACTATATAAAACAGTCATTCGACCCCAACTCACGTATGCTTGTGCTGCATGGAAAAACACCACACCCAGACAAATGCGAAAAATTCAGATCCTTCAAAACAGGGTGTTAAGATGCATCGTAGATGCACCGAGGTACATAACAAATATCCGACTACACAGTGAGTTAAATATTCCACAAATCAAGGACTTTATTAACAAAACAGCGAAAAATACATATACACAGATGTTAAACCACATAAATCCATTAGCGAGGAAAGCAGTCGATCCAACTGCTAAACCATTTAGAAAACTTAATCTACTGGAGTAGGATAAAATCCAATTAAAATAAGTGAATAACAAATATCAGTGATTTAGGAGCAAGAGAGCAATGCATCAAAATCCTTTAAAATATGAATCATCAACAGAAATTGTACACATTGTCTGATGATGACCGTAATGGTTGAAACTAGTAACAAAATTTGTAAATAAAAAGTGATATTAACAAAGTTACTGTTTTTATTTAAAATACTTAACATGTATCACAAAG
Source organism: Stenolophus ochropezus (assembly GCA_035578165.1). Classification (NCBI taxonomy): domain Eukaryota; kingdom Metazoa; phylum Arthropoda; class Insecta; order Coleoptera; family Carabidae; genus Stenolophus; species Stenolophus ochropezus. The sequence continues at coordinate 567,581 of JAQOWZ010000083.1, read as the reverse complement.
TAAAGGCTGAATTAATTAATAATTTTAAATCAGATTTTACCTATTCTTGAAATGGATATTTTTGTTGAAACATTCATAAACATGCTTTAGGACCTATACTATGGATAATATATGATGAAAAATTATAAAATTTGGTCGCGGAAGCAAATATTTATATGATTTTTTACAAAAATAAAGTCAGATTTTACCTATTTTTGATGATTACGTTGCATATTGTAAGCTTCATTGGCTGGATTCTTGAATAGCACCACACTTGAAATAGCAATTTTCTTGTAGCAATGTTTTCTTTTAGCTAAAATATGATGAAAAATTATAAAATTCGGTCGCGGAAGCAAATATTTATATAATTTTTTACAAAAATAAAGTCAGATTTTACCTATATTTGAAATGGATATTTTTGTTAAAATATTCATAAACATGCTTTAGGACCTATACTATGGATAAAATATAATGAAAAATTATAAAATTCGGGCGCGGAAGCAAATATTTATATTATTTTTTACAAAAATAAAGTCAGATTTTACCTATTTTTTGATGAATACGTTGTATATTGTAAGCTTCATTGGCTGGATTCTAGAATACCTACCACACTTGAAATAGAAATTTTCTTGTTGCAATGTTTTCTTTTAGCTAAAATATGATGAAAAATCATAAAATTCGGGCGCGGAAGCAAATATTTATATAATTTTTTACAAAAATAAAGTCAGATTTTACCTATATTTGACTTTAGGACCTATACTATGGATAAAATATAATGAAAAATTATAAAATTCGGGCGCGGAAGCAAATATTTATATTATTTTTTACAAAAATAAAGTCAGATTTTACCTATTTTCTGATGAATACGTTGTATATTGTAAGCTACATGGGCTGGATTCTATAATACCTACCACAATTGAAATAGCAATTTTCTTGTAGCAATGTTTTCTTTTAGCTAAAATATGTTGAAAAATCATAAAATTCGGGCGCGGAAGCAAATATTTATTTGATTTTTTACAAAAATAATGTCAGATTTTACCTATTTTTGAAATGGATATTTTTGTTAAAAATTCATAAACATGCTTTTGGACCTATACTATGGATAAAATATAATGAAAAATTATAAAATTCGGGCGCGGAAGCAAATATTTATATGATTTTTTACAAAAATAAAGTCAGATTTTACCTATTTTTTGATGAATACGTTGTATATTGTAAGCTTCATTGGCTGGATTCTAGAATACCTACCATACTTGAAATAGAAATTTTCTTGTTGCAATTTTTTCTTTTACTTAAATTATGACGAAAAATTATAAAATTCGGTCGCGGAAGCAAATATTAATATGATTTTTTACAAAAATAAAGTCAGATTTTACCTATTTTTGATGATTACGTTGCATGTTGTAAGCTTCATTGGCTGGATTCTAGAATACCACCACACCTGAAATAGCAATTGTCTTGTTGCAATGTTTTCTTTTAGCTAAAATATGATGAAAAATTATAAAATTCGGTCGCGGAAGCTAATAATTATATGATTTTTTACAAAAATAAAGTCAGATTTTACCTAAATTTGATGAATACGTTGCATATTGTAAGCTTCATTGGCTGGATTCTAGAATACCACCACACTTGAAATAGCAATTTTCTTATTGCAATATTTTCTTTTAGCTAAAATATGATGAAAATTTATAAAATTCGGGCGCGGAAGCAAATATTTATATGATTTTTTACAAAAATAAAGTCAGATTTTACCTATATTTGAAATGGATATTTTTGTTAAAATATTCATAAACATGCTTTAGGACCTATACTATGGATAAAATATAATGAAAAATTATAAATATCCGGCGCGGAAGCAAATATTTATATGATTTTTTACAAAAATAAAGTCAGATTTTACCTATTTTTAATGAATACGTTGTATATTGTAAGCTACATGGGCTGGATTCTAGAATACCTACCACAATTGAAATAGCAATTTTCTTGTAGCAATGTTTTCTTTTAGCTAAAATATGATGAAAAATCATAAAATTCGGGCGCGAAAGCAAATATTTATATAATTTTTACAAAAATAAAGTCAGATTTTACCTATATTTGAAATGGATATTTTTGTTAAAATATTCATAAACATGCTTTAGGACCTATACTATGGATAAAATATAATGAAAAATCATAAAATTCGGGCGCGGAAGCAAATATTTATATGATCTTTTACAAATATAAAGTCAGATTTTACCAATTTTTGATGAATACGCTGTATACTGTAAGCTATATGGGCTGGATTTTGGAATACCTACCACAATTGAAATAGTAATTTTCTTAGAGCAATGTTTTCTTTTAGCTAAAATATGATGAAAAATCATAACATTCGGGCGCGGAAGCAAATATTTATATGATTTTTTACAAAAATAAAGTCATATTTTACCTATTTTGAAATGGAAATTTTTGTTAAAAATTCATAAACATGCTTTTGGACCTATAATATGGATAAAACATGATGAAAAAATTATAAAATTCGGGCGCGAAAGAAAATATTTATATGATTTTTTACAAAAATAAAGTAAGATTTTACCTATTTTTAATGAATACGTTGTATATTGTAAGCTACATGGGCTGGCTTCTAGAATACCTACCACACTTGAAATAGCAATTTTCTTGTAGCAATGTTTTCTTTTAGCTAAAATATGATGAAAAATTATAAAATTCGGTCGCGGAAGTAAATATTTATATGATTTTTTACAAAAATAAAGTCAGATTTTACCTAAATTTGATGAATACGTTGCATATTGTAAGCTGCATTAGCTGGATTCTAGAATACCACCACACTTGAAATAGCAATTTTCTTATTGCAATATTTTCTTTTAGCTGAAATATGATGAAAAATTATAAAATTCGGGCGCGGAAGCAAATATTTATATGATTTTTTACAAAAATAAAGTCAGATTTTACCTATTTTTGATGAATACGTTGTATATTGTAAGCCACATGGGCTGGATTCTAGAATACCTACCACAATTGAAATAGCAATTTTCTTGTAGCAATGTTTTCTTTTAGCTAAAATATGTTGAAAAATCATAAAATTCGGGCACGGAAGCAAATATTTATATGATTTTTTACAAAAATAAAGTCAGATTTTACCTATTTTTGATGAATACGTTGCATATTGTAAGCTTCATTGGCTGGATCCTAGAATACCACCACACTTGAAATAGCAATTTTCTTGTTGCAATGTTTTCTTTTAGCTAAAATATGATGAAAAATTATAAAATACGGGCGCGAAAGCAAATATTTATATGATTCTTTACAAAAATAAAGTCAGATTTTACCTAATTTTGAAGAATACGTTGTATATTGTAAGCTAAATGGGCTGGATTCTGGAATACCTACCACAATTGAAATAGCAATTTTTTAGTAGCAATGTTTTCTTTTAGCTAAAATAGTATAATGAAAAATCATAAAATTTGGGCGCGGTAGCAAATATTTATTTGATTTTTTACAAAAATAAAGTCAGATTTTACCTATTTTTGAAATGAATATTTTTGTTAAAACATTCAAAAAAAACATGCTTTTGGACCTATACTATGGATAAAATATGATGAAAAATTATAAAATTCGGGCGCGGAAGTAAA